>CANXYC010343338.1:0-11372 GCA_948193065.1 Aleurites moluccanus | reverse complement strand
CTTTGACAATTTAGCATACAACTGGTGTTCTCTTAGAATCTGTAATGTGATCCTAAGATGCTCTTCATGCTCTTCTTTGCTCCTAGAATAGATAAGAATATCATCAATAAAGACAATGATAAACTTATCTAAATAGGTCTTTAACACTCTGTTCATTAAATCCATGAAGGTTGCTGGTGCGTTAGTCAAACCAAAAGGTAACACCAGGAACTCATAGTGTCCATATCTGGTTCTAAAGGCAGTCTTTGCAACATGCTCTTTCTTAATCTTCATTTGATGGTACCCTGACCTCAAGTCAATCTTTGAAAAATAGCAAGCTCCCTGAAGTTGATCAAACAGATCATCTATCCTGGGCAGAGGATATCTATTCTTCACTGTTACTTTATTCAACTGTCTGTAATCGATGCACATTCTCATTGTCCCATCCTTCTTCTTAACAAACAGTACTGGAGCTCCCCAAGGTGAACTACTAGGTCTAATGAACCCTATATCAAGTAGTTTCTGTAGCTGTACCTTAAGCTCCTTCAACTCTGGTGGTGCCATTCTGTAAGGAGGAATGGAGATCGGATCTATGCCAAGATAAACCTCAATCTCAAACTCGATCTTCCTGTCTGGTGGCAATCCAGGAAGATCTGCAGGGAAAACATCAGAAAACTCTTGTACCACAGGAATATGCTCTAATTCCTTAGGTACCTTTGTAGTGTTTGTCACCAATGCCAAATAAGCTGTACACCCTTTCCTCAGTAATCTCTGTGCCTGTATAGCTGAAATCATTCCTGTCATTCTCTTCTTTTTCTCTCCCTGAAACATAAAACTTTCCTATTCATCCATTCTAAATTCCACTTGTTTCAATGAGCAATCAATAATAACCCTGTATGCAGTTAACCAGTCCATACCCAAAATGACATCAAATTCCAAAACTGGCAACTCAATCAAATCTGCCAACATTGCCCTATTAGCTATTTTTACAGGATAGTTTCTATATTTATGGCCTACTACAACAACTTTCCCTGAGGGAGTGGCTACCTCTAAAGGTATCAATAAGGGTTCCCTAACTAACCCCATTTTCCTAGCAAACACACAAGATGCAAAGGAGTGTGTGGCACTAGAATCAAACAGTGTATATGCTTCAAGATCATGGATAGGAACCATACCTACAACTGTGTCTTGTTGCCCCTGGGCCTGTTGTGGTGTAATGGCAAAAACTTTCCCTTGCCCTCTACCTGCTGGAGGCTGTGCTGTAAGTTGACCCTGACCAGCCGGTCTGCCTCTACTAGTTCCCCCTCTAGTCATCTGTACAATAGGTTGTGATGCCACAGAGCCTGTCTGTTGTGAAACTCTCATAGGGCAATCCCTCATAAAGTGGCCAAACTTCCCACAGTGAAAACAAGAACCTGCTCTGGCTCTGCACTCCCCAGTATGCCTCTTCCCACAGTGTATACATGGAAAAATCTCTAGAACCTGTGGTAATGGTCTACTGGACCCTCTGGAATAAGAAGGGTAGGTGACCTCATCTTGCCTCCCCTAGGAGCATATCTCCTCTGGCTCTGTACTGAAAGGGACTGAGTTTGCCTCTGAGTAGGCCTAGTCATAGCTAGTTGAGATGATCCCATTCCATACCTGGGAAAATCTCCCCCTCTACTCCTCTTCCTGGAGTCTCTCTCTGTTCTTTCTTCCTTATATTTGGTATCCATTTGAGCTGCAGCATCTATAATCTGCCCCAGGGTAGTGTACTGTCCAGTCAATAGCATGTTGTGCAATGAAGCATGCAAGCCTTTTCTGAAACGGCCAATCAAGTTTGCTTCTGTAGGAGCTATTTTTCTTTCATACTTGCTCAATTTCCTGAATTCCCTGGCATAATCCATTCTCATGATGTTTCTGTCTCTAATCCCAGCTGGTAAGAACTCATCCATCAATTTCTGTTTGAATTCATCCCATGTGATTGGATCATTTCCATGTATGTTGGCATCTATATGCTATCAAACCATGTGGATGCATCCCCAATAAACAATAAACCCACCAGCTCGATGATTCTAGCATCTGAACAAGGTAGCTTTCTCACCACTCTATATACCCACTCTATGAAATCACAAGGGTCTGTGCCATATTCCCCTGAATAAGTGGGTAACTGTAGCTTCATGAACTAAAAAATGTTGAAACCACCATTGAGAATGATTCTTCTATTTCTAGCCCTCCTCTGTTCAACTGGCACCTTCTCGGGTGATGGTGCTTTCTCAGGCTGTACTATTGGTTGAACAGGTGGTGGTTGTGGAACTACAACTGCCTGTACTGCTATATAAGCCTGTAGCATATGCATCATCTCTTGGTTTCTCCTTAACATTTCTTGTATGAAGTCTTGCATTTCCTGTCTTAAAGCAGTCTCTCCAATACTGCTCCCCTCTGTATGCTGTTTGGATCCAGGTGGGTCAGGACTAACCCTCTCTGCTTGTATTGATGTATCTATGGCTATCTCAGGCTCCTCACTGATAGCTCTATGTTGTCTATCCATATCAGGAATATCCCCCCTTGTGAACACTCATTTTTTACACCCCTCAGACTCGTGTCGACCCGAACAACATTCCCCATAATAGAACCCGCACCCAGACGGACCCGGAACGGCCTCAGAGCGCCAACGGGCCACTGTTGCCACCCTCAAGCTTTGGCAATGCCGCTAGAGGGGGGTGGTGGTAGCCGCCAGCCCCAGTAAAGCCATGGGGCGGCGCCGCCCTCCCTCAGGGCCTGTGCCGCCCTATGCTGTTGGTGGTGCCGCCCCCTCTCTCCGGCGGTAGGAACGAGCTCCCTCTAACTTTTTGCGATTCTCACATCGAAAGTGCATGGGAATTGACCCCTGGAGCTGCTATTATAAGTAGAGGACCCCCCCACCTTCCAGCCAACAACAACGAAGAAAAAGCAGCCCGAAACAAGCAAAAGGCAAGGAAAAAAGGTTAAGAAATCATTTTCATCACTAGATTTCACCTTTTTTCCTCTCCAAGTGATATTTTCTTCTTCTTTAGCCCTCTTTCGATTTCAAAGAGTTGCTAATAGGGGCGTATTGAGCCTCTCAGTTGAATTTTTTCCTCGATGCAAGGTCCCGACTCATCGCTTTGAGGCGTCATCCGATCCAAGGTGGAACTCTGCTCTAGAAGAGCACTCCGCCCGCCGGCATCCCTCCAAGCTAGGGTCAAGGTATGTTTTCTAACTCGTATTCTTTATTTTAGTAGAGTATTAAAATAAAGAATCAAAACTTGATAAATTGGGCATAAAATCAACCCTCCTTCGCGAGAAGGAAGAACTGCATGGGTTTTGATTCCCATTCGACGGGATATGCAGGCAAGCTGTATGAAAGCTTCAAATCCAAAAAATGACACAACCATCCCTTTTCCCTTAATTATTTGCTTAACTTTTTTTATTGTATATTATTTGGGGAATGTGTGATCAACCTAGAACCCACAAGGGCTAGAGTTTATATCCCCTGTTTTAAGGTATTGAAGATGTAATAATTCACTTTTATTGCTTTCATTTAATTTGCTTTACTTATGTTGTTCATTCATTTAATTATTTGCTCGTGCATTTTATATGTCATCCTTTAAATCATTCATGAAAATCTTTTTAAATCAATGTTAAAATTGAAAGCCAAGTTCAACTGAAAACCTAGTCCCTGAATCCTCTTTGGTTTCAAGGACTAGTGCATTTTTCCTTTGGGATAAAATTGGAGTCAAAATGGGTTTTTACCTTAAATTTTCCCAACAAAAATAACTTAAGGTGGCAACTTCAATCAAAATCATTTTCGAATAAAAAGGCGCTAAGCTCATCTCCTCCGTGAGAAATTGCCCCTATAAGAGCACTCCAATGCCCCAAAAAGCCCTCTCTCTTCCATTCAAAAAAAAAAAAAGAGAGCGGGGGGGGGGGCCCGGACGTGGCGGCGCTCGGACGAGGCCTCACAGTGCACTTTAAGGTAGCAAGGCTACCGATACGTATGTTATGATATGAGATCAGTTCTATCAGATGAGATTTGATAATGCCATTCTTTGTGGGCATTCTATATTTTAAATATGAACCACGATTTGATTTATGACATGATTTGATATAGCCAAATTATTATGAGCACCATATTCCTTTAAGTAAAGCTTATGATTTCTTTCATGCCTATATGTATAAATATTTGTTCATGACCATGATTCGATATTCAGATATTTGATTATAATGTTCATATCTTACTGAGTTGAAGGGTCACTCCTCTTCTGTGGGTTTCAGGTGATAGCATAGCTCGTGAGGGAGCTAATAGAGAGGATCGGGCTTCTTGACTTGTTTATTGCAAGAAGCTTCATTGTAATAACTTTTGAGATATTTTGTATATTTAATTA
The DNA here is from genome assembly GCA_948193065.1 of Aleurites moluccanus. Taxonomy (NCBI): domain Eukaryota; kingdom Viridiplantae; phylum Streptophyta; class Magnoliopsida; order Malpighiales; family Euphorbiaceae; genus Aleurites; species Aleurites moluccanus. The sequence continues at coordinate 7,008 of CANXYC010343338.1, read as the reverse complement.
ATGGAATTATGACACAATATGTATTGGAGTATATTCTAGAGCTCCATAGTTAGTCATTTGAGGGTGCTAGTATATTTTGATGTATGATTGTTACCTTTTGGGTACTTTTGTTCCTTAGTGATGTGAGATGCATCTTTTGATCATTAAGGAACAAGAGAAAGCTACGATATGATAATAGAAAGATATGATTGATGTTAATGGTATGTATGAACATGATTATTGTATGATAACATATGATGTTATAATTTATTAAATGATGATGATATTCATGATTTGTGAGTTCTACGGGTTTATGGTGGCCTTAAGCCTATCCTTGCCCTAGGACCGTCGCACCACTGGAGTTGGGGTGTGACACCCTCTCTCTAACAGGAGTTATGATATCCTTTGTTGATTACTTAAATATCTACGAGTGTGTCAAGCTATACCTAATGTCCACCCTACAATTTGTTGATTACTTAAATATCTACGAGTGTGTCAAGCTATACTTAATGTCCACCCTACAAGTAGACCCTTTGGGAGAGCTAGGTATGGAATTAAAGTATAGCATCTTCACTCTAGATCACTCTTAAGTATCTCAAGTCTAAGGACATTTGCACATTTTCATGCTGAGGTAAGTCATTAACATTGTTTAGATTTTCATATGACTATCTCCTGCGATCACTCCAATGTACTTACTACTCCTAGTAAGCATCCACATGCTATACTCAAACATCTCAATGTTTGCATCTTTATGAGATCAAATGATTTGATCAAATCAAATAGTATACGCATGTGCTAGTCTTTCTGAATCAATAATGTCCATTCTCATTGATTCTATGACTAGGGAAATTTAGGTTAAAACATAATTACACATGATAAGCATCTCTCTATCATGATCATATCATGAATGCCTTCATGCTATATTTGTACCATGGACTTTATTAAATAGTTACATAATATTACTCTAAACAATAATAAGTACTGATTAATAAATAATGCCTTCTTATTGTTATATATTTCTAAAAACATCATTACAATGATTATCGTTAGAGCACCTACACTAACAGATATTAGTAGGACAAACCATATATGGATGGAAATATATGGATGTCTAGTTTTAGGAACTAAAATTTGATTAAGCATTGGATATTAGAAAATGAAGATATGAATTTTTGAAGGAATTATGCTCAAACTGACAGACTAGGACAGAATAGATAGGATAAATTGAAAATATTTTTAGAAATTATAGAAAAATAATTTGGGCATGAATTACATATGATTAAATCTTTGGATTTCTAGTTTCATATGAAAAAAAGAATCAAGTGATTTTGAGTTTTATAGAAGGAGAAATTAAAAAATTAGTGAAGCATACTCAAACTGTATTTTAGAATTGAACAAGAAAATGTTATGATTTTTCAATATATAAAGATGGATTATTTTGGAGTTGAGTTAAACTAAAAAATTGAATTAGACATCTCTAAATTTGCAACAAAAAAATGGTGTATGATTTGGAGTCGTATAGCTCAAGATACAATAAAGTTAAGTTACTACTCTGGCAAGGATAAAAAGTCACGGGCGCAACTCATGCGATTCAGACAGCAAAACTAGCTATTAGAAAGTATTGTAATAGCTATATTTTGGTTTTCAATGTATATAACGGCTATATTTGATGAAAGGCTATAAATAAAAAATGGTATAAAGTTTAGAGAAGTTATAAATCAAGAGAACAATAATTGAGATCATTGAATTAAGTTTTTACATTAAAATCATTTTTGTATATGGCTTAGAGAGTCTATATTTGTAAAACATCAATTTGCGAGCTTTAATTTATAAAATCCTTGAGTTCATTAAGACTCATTGATTATTTGAGAGTTGGGTAAACTCTTAGGAAAATTCTTTCTTTTCTTCTTTTGTATTTCTTTAAGAGTTTGAGTGTGAGCCAAAATGGAAAACACTTGTAAAGGTTTTTGTGTGAGCCTTGAAAATACTTGTAAAGTTTTGAGTGTGAACCCGTAAAATACTTGGGTTTGATCTTGCACCTGTAAAAGGATCAATTAAGGGAACTCTCAAGTGTGATCTTGAGGAGTGGATGTAAGCATGATTGCCGAACCACTATAAATCCTTGTGTTCTTTCTTCTCCCCTTTCTTTCCTTCAATTAAATTTTTAATTTATTATTAATTTCGCAATCAACCAATTCACCCTTCCTCTTGGTTGCCAAAGGGACTTACAAATATTAATAATATTACTAAAAATTATTATTTTTTATATTATTATTCAAAGAGTAATATTAAATAAGTATATTTATAGATAATAATTGTCATGCTCTGAATTCGATGGCACATGATCAATACTAGGAAACGGAAAAACATAAAACTTTCAGAATCTGTTATCAGTCTGACACTTCACTAAATGACAAATCTAAAATATGATAGTTGTAACTATCATAAAATTAGGGCTACAACCATTTGTTAAGCAGAACATGAACACAAATCAAATCAATACCCATTAGGGTTACCACATCCATCATATCCTTATCATTACCATAAAAATATTTTTGTTTAACATAACATCAATCAGACGAGAAAGACTAGTTATCCTTTGACTAAAACAACTCAAACTTTCAAGAAATAAAATAGAGACAATAAATTCAATATAAAACAACCATACAAAGCTCTAAATTAATTATAGCAAATATGAAACTTAAATTAATAAAATATCTACACTGCTTAAGAAATAAAAGATAGGGGTAAGCATCTCAACGCAGTGAGTGATACTAACCGGGTGCAACCAAATGATTATATTATGAAAAATGTTTATGCAATATGTCAAACAAATAAATAATCACATAACCAAACAATGATGAAAATTAATCCATAAGAATTGTGTTAAACCTCAATATGGGGAGATGATTCCCTATACTTAGCTTTCTGATTTCAAATACTCTCTTATATCCAAAAATATGATCTCAATCGTCTCTAGCCTAAACTAGGCAGCGCCAGGCAATGAGCAAGTCTTCAGTTATCATACACCAGTCATAGCTCATCAAATCATAATCATCATATAATAACCATAATCATAATCTAAATGGTCCTATGTCATTCCATTCCCATCCAGCAACTACACATAATATGCAACACAAATTATAATGAAACAATCACATGCCATAATGCTCAAGTAATATACATAACACATGAAAAGCAGAAAAATACATCATAAAGTATCACCCATAATGCGATGACAACTCAATTTGCTCCCACTCTGGAGCACTTGAATGACTCTAAATATATTGCCGAAATTTTGGTAGAACCTGTCTTAAAATCAAAGCATCTCCCTAGCAGAAACAAAAGAATTAGCACTTCTAAATAACTACAATAATCAACATCAACTCCATGACCATTTCTGGGTCTCTAACGTCAATAATAAATATTCTCATCACAGGACTTGAATGCCTCAATTATTTGATTCAGTTCAATAATTATTATTAGACCCCTTGGGTTTGATGTTAATTTTGATGATAACAAAATATGTGATTGTGTTAATTATGCTAACAATTTATTTGAGTTGGTCAAGGCATGAGAAATCATTACCAGTTTTTAATCATAGGTTTAACACATTTGAAAGAGTGCATATACTAAGAGAGAGTATATTTGAGATATGCAACAAGTTAGAATTCAAGTTGCAGGTTGCAAGAAAGTAGCAACCATTACAAAATAAGTCGCACCCGTTACTTAAAATTGCTGCCACTAAAAAATAAGTCACAGCCGTTACTAATGGACACAAAAGCTACAAGTTTGAAATGCTGGAAGAGTAGCACTCGCTACACTTAAGTAGCCCCCACTACTTAGTTAAGTAGTGCCCATTACTTAGTTAAGTAGTGCAAGTTACGGAGTAGTCATAATCGCTACTAAGAAGTCTAGAAGGTCCAGTAGCTCAAGTCTAGGAAAAAGAAGTAAGTAGTGCCTACTACATTTATGTAGCCCCCACTACTATGGATAAGTAGCCCCTACTACTCTGAAAAAATAGCAATAAAAACTAGCCATTGTAAAAGCTATCAATTATATTAATTGGCATTAAATAAAGCCAAACAACTATATTTCAACCAAGGCTATAAATATGAGTTGGTGGGAAGTTTAAAAATAAGAGAACAATAATTGAGAACTTATTATTGAGCTATTGCACCAAATCATTCATATTTATGGCTTGAAAAACTTATTTGTTGTAAAACCATTTTTATGAGCTATTAGTTATAAATCTTTGAGTTGGTTAAGACTCTTTGATTGTTTGAGAGTTGGAAAAATTAAAATGGGATTTTCTTCTTATCATCTCTTGTAATTCTTAAGGGTTTGAGTGTGAGCTTTAGTAAAACACTTGTATAGGTTTGAGTGCGAGCCTTTGATAAAACACTTATAAAGGTTTGAAATGTGAGTCTTTGAAAAATTTTGTAAGGTTTGAATGTGAGCCTAAATACTTGGGTTTAATCTTGCACTCGCAAAAGGATCAAGTAAAATACTTAAGTGTGATCATGAGGAGTGGACGTAGGCAAGTGTTGGCCGAACCACTATAAAGCTTTTGTGTCTTAATTTTCTCTTCCCTCCTTAGTCTTATTAATTTTTAATTTGCCCTTAATTTGTCAAACAAAAAATTCCCCCCCCCCCCCCCCCCCCCCTCTTAGTTGGCATTAGGACTTTCAATTATAAACATGAAAGTCCATTGGCAATCAAGAGGGAGGGTGAATTAGTCATTTTAAAAATTAAAGGCAAATTAAAATTGTTGTAAAGGAAAGAGTAGAAGTGAGAAGTTACAACAATTTTATAGTGGTTCGGCCAACACTTGCTTACGTCCACTTTTCAAGATCACACTTAAGTATTTTACTTTCTTGATCTTTTTAACTAGATTCAAGATCAAAACCTAAGTGTTTTAGTTCACACTCAAACCTTTACAAAGTGTTTTCCTATTTGACTTATACTTTAACCCTTTAGAATTACAAGAAAAGGATAAGAAAATTTCCTTAACTTATCCCAACTCTCAACTAATTAATACACTTGAACAACCTTGAAGATTTTACAATAAATACTTCAAAAGTATTGAAAACTCAATTTTCAGTTCAAAAGGCAATAAATATGTAGAAGTATGAATTAATGCTTGAATGGTTGTTGTTCCTTAACCATTAAATCTATATACCAACTCATATTTATACTCTAGCATAAAATAGAGTCATTTTGCTTTATTAAATGCTCATTAATGCAGTTATCAATTTTTCCAACAACTAGTTTTTTTATTTTTATCTGTAGAGTTAGAGTTGCTACTACGACTGCAAAGTCATGCCCATAACTTACCTAGTGCTGATGAACTTCACTGCTGCATCTCTCTTTTCATGGCTTTGACTATCCTCGAGTCATGGCTGCAACTAAACTTGTTGCGCCCGCGAATAATGCCCTTTCGAAGCTTGAAGCTACCGGACCTCTAAGTCCCCTTAGTAGCAGCTGCAACTTTCAGCTCACTTGGACCCTGAGCTTTTGGATGGACCTCTTATTCGCTCCTACGATACCTTGGTAGAGGCTGCGACTTCTCTTGGTGAAATATGGTAGTGGATGTGACTGCAAAATCGAGGCTGCGAATTTTTCCCTATTATAGGCCTTCACCTTCTGAACCTACTGGAGTCCCTTAGTCGCAACTATGACTTGTCAGTAGCGGCTGCAACTTTTCTTCATCTTTGAACCTAACCTTCTAGACTCCTTAGTAGCTATTGCGACTTTCTGCAATCCTGCAACTTTGAGAATATGGTTTTGGCTATCTTGCATATAAAAAAACAAACTTGTTAGTTCTTTAATTATTTATTTCTAACCATCAAAATGAGTATGTTAAGACACTAAAGTCTAACAATCTCCCTTTTTATATGGTGACAAACAACCATTAAGTGCAAGATATAAAACCTGTGTGAGCATGTGTATTTTGTGCAATTTTCACAAAACTCCCCCTCAACAAGTGCATTATAGTTAAAAATTAAAAATTTTGAGGTCATATCACTTACTTCTCCCCCTTTGTTTGATACCATTAAAAACAAATGAATATATATGAGGGAATTGGGGGTTTAGATAAGATTAACATTGTGCATTGACAATTTAATAGTATGCATAATGATCAAATAAGCTATAAATTAACAAATTCAACAGTATAATTCAATAAATTCAATAAATTGAAAAATCCATTTATATTCAGTCCAAATAGGCCAAACATCCATAAAAGGCTAAAAAACAAAGACAAAAAATGGCCAATGCAATAAAAAAATACCAAAATAGATGAAAAACATAAAAATATCCATCAAAATGTATTGGATACAAGCAAAAGTAATATAAAGCAATCCTAAAACTAAGAAGTCGAAGCATCTTTGTCTTTATGTTTTGAAGAGCCACCAACTTCAACAAGTGCAGTAGTTGCAATGGCTGCAATGCCGTCAAAATCCTCAACTTTTTCCTTGCCCTTGTATTGTTTGGCATTGCCACTTGAATGTAACACCCTAGTCTAAAGGTTTAGAACATAAGCTTCAAAGGGCAAACCTAAAGGGATTTCTTGTTTGTTTATATGATATGTAATATGTATGTTTATGCTTGAAATGAATGTTTATGCATGTTTTAGACAGTTTTACACATGTAAAAGTGCATCAAAGGCTATTAGGAAGAAATCGGGAAAAACTCAAAATTTTGTGAACTGGGGTAAAATAGTCATTTCACACCCCTTCGAGTTTTATGGAAATAAACATGATATTTGAAGGTAGAAAAGAAAATTAGGAATTGAAAATGATGTTATTTAATTTATTTGAAGATTTGTTGGAGAAATAAACCCGATTGAAAATTATGTCGGGTAAGCTGCTCAATTGAGGTGCTTGAGGTGTTTCGGTTGAACTAAGGGCAATATGGTCTTTTCCTTTGAGATATGGAATTATATGGTATATGCAATTCCATGGTATCATTTTAGGCTTGATTAAATCTAACCATTGGATCAAATGATGAAGAAATGGATGGTTAGAT
>CANXYC010343336.1:0-15190 GCA_948193065.1 Aleurites moluccanus | reverse complement strand
ACGGTTCGTTATCCTTATCAAATTTGGGATCTCCGTCCTGTTATGGCTAAGGAATTTGTTGAGCCACAGAAGGTTAATAATCAGAACTTAAATTTTTATTTTACCATGTATAAAGAAAACAAAATTATTACCCAAGCCGTGAGAATTGAAAATTTCAAAGCTAGCCTGAAGAAGGCAATCTATATGTCCTTCTCGGAGATAGTAAAGTGTTTGTTACGATCTGGTCCCAATATACTCCCATTACAAGAGTATTGTCCATGATTAAGGGACGAGAAGAAGCACAAAAGTTGTTTCTGAGACTAATGGATTTAGATCCAAGTTTGGATTTCCAACCTGAAACTTTGAAGGTCTGGAAGAAGGTTGCTCAGTTCAGAGAGCAATGTGTTGCAGAGGAAATGGCTATGGGTTATGCAGAACTGAGAGAAAGCATGGATGCCCCAGTCAGTAACTCACAGATGGAGTGACAAAAAACGTCATCCATAACGTCAGCCTCAATGTGATAATTGAGGAATTGCTTTTTAGAAGTTACTGCAAATGTTAAAGTATTGTCTGCAGAATAACTTTAAAATTTGTAGTCACATTGAAAAGAACATATCCCTGATAAAGACTGACTTCTTAGCTGTAAAATTAAAGCAGTCTTTGTCTTTATTTAATTATTGTACCAAATCCAGCTGAAAAACAGTACTAGAGGCACCAGCTGTCTATTTTTGTTTTGAAATATGGAAAAGCTGGCAGACTGTTCCAGCTACCCATCTTAATTATTGTACTAGTTTTCTTTTGAGCTGGCAAACAGTAATACAGACACCAGCTTCGTTTGTAAAAATTCTATATATACCTCTTCAGCTTATTGAAGAAAGGAGGTGAAATAAAATACAGAGTTTATCTAAAAAAATAATCTTTAACAAGTCTTTATCTGTGTGATTATTTTGCTTCTATATACCTTGCATCTTTCAAAACGGACTGATATTCAGGAGTGTTGCAGTAAGACCTAAACAAGAAAGGGCAGTAAGTCATATCCTCCATATCTCTCTGGAGATATTGCTGATGCCGAGCTTGGAAGAAAAAGCCAAAGCTATTGCGGAAGCTTAGTGGACTTAGTCTACAAAGGTATGTATTTTATAAATGTTTTAATTTTATAATTGAACTTTTATGTCTTCCACCCGATCTGCTAATAACAATTGGCTTAGAGAACTAGCTTTAACTCAAGTTAGGAGGGAAGAGTTGAGTGTCAGTCTTAGACTGCAGGATCCTTTCTTTGCGTTATATGAACAAAGAATAATAGAATTACCTGTTGTTACAGAAAGGATTGAAAGATTTGAAATGCATAATAAAAGAGATTTTGAACTTAAAAATTTTCTAGACCAAGAACTTGAATTTAATAATTTTCATTATTTAGAAAGGCTTGGTACATTTGCACGTTTATTGGATGACCAGTAATTCTTCATATTGTTCTTATCCTGATTGTCATCACCTAGATCATAGTGTAGGTAAAGATCCAGTAATATGTTTATTAAATTCTATTATAGATCGTTTAGACTCTCTAAATAGTTCTATAGATAAATTATTCAAAAATTTAGAAGAGTTGACTCTGAGACAGAGTGAATTTGAGAAATTTTTCCTTGAGAACAAATGACCATTAAAACTTGTTGCTAGCTCTCGTTATCACAACAAATATAAAAAGTTGAAAAAAATCCGAAATAAAAGAAAAACCCTTTAAAAGATCTCTAGGAGTAGCTCTCTATTATTCCGCCTCTGAACAGAGTGATTAGAGTGAGGGCAGACTCATTTGAACGGTATCAGAGCCTAAAAAAATGAATTTTGGATTTATTTGAAAGAAAAAGAAGACTTTTGGAGGTTAAAATAGAAATAACCTTAGTTTGAGACAGATAAGGACTGCCAGTGAAATGCGGTTAAAAATTTAAGAATTTTTGTATTATATTTTAAAGTTTAAAGATAATAATGTACGCGAATTATAAGTTAGAGTACCATGGGTGAAATGAACTATGAATCGATTGTAAAATATTTGTAATATCAAAAGCCCACTTATAAACAGTATTACCATTCTTGCAAAATTGGGCAATTAAAAAAAAAAAAAAAAAAAATTACTACCATAATATAAATTGTTAGGATCAGTGTCGAGGCTATTAATAACTTGCCGATAAAATTATTTTTATATTAATAACCTTGATTTTTATTTTATATTTTTAGAAATATTTCTATTAATTATAACTATATTTTCTTGTGTATAATTTGTAAAAAAAATGTTTATTTTTCATATACATAAAATAATTAAAATATTATATTTACTAGTTTCATTATATTAATTAATATTAAAATTAGACTAAAAGTTATGAAATAATAAAATAAAATAAAATATTAAATAATATATCAAATTAAAAGTTTCAATATTTCACTTTTTTTTTTAATTATTATCTTAATTTTTTTTTCATATTTATTTAACTTATTTTTATTAAAAAAAAATATTGTAATATGTATAATTTTATTCGTGGTTCCTGCAAAAGATTGATTGATATTGATATTTTTTATTAACATTTGAAAACTAATTGAAATTGGTATTTTATTTTATTTTTTTATTTTTTTATTTTTTTTTTATCACCATTGAAAACTATTTATTTAATCATTTTTATAAAATATCATGTGAAAATAAAATACTTTTTTATTTATAAGTTTTGATGAAATATTAATTAGAATATTAAAAAAATATTAATAATATTTATTCTAACCATGACACTACTCTTAAAAGATAACAAATTACAGTAAAACCTGTATAAATTAATAGCGTTAAACTTATAAATTTTATTAATTAAAAAATATATTAATATCGAATATTAATTTAATTTATTTAAATTAAGATTATAAAAAATTATTATATAATAAAAATTATTAATTTATCTAATCACTAGTAACCTTAACTCTAATCTAAATGATTACTGCTCTGGTGATAACCTATCTTTAACCTATCCACGAGTCTTAATTTATATAGGTTACATATTAAGTAGGCCAAATTTTTTAAAATTTGACATTTTTCAAACTCATATATAACCTATGGACAAGTTTAACTAGCTTTTATAGTTCAACGGTAATACATATTTTTACTAGACAACAGGCTCAAAAATAAATTTCATTTTACAAGTGATAAAGAGAAAAACTATGGGCAAGGGACAAATCAAACCTTCGAAAATTTTGATATTTTTTCAAATTCATATCCCACTCTTGAACAAGTCTATCCATAAACATAATTTAACGATAATGTATCTCTCAATTGGAAAATAGATTCAAAAAATAATGTCTCTCTCAATTGGAAAATAGATTCAAAAAAATTTCTTGCCTTTAATGCTCAAAGGAAAGAAAAAAAAAAAAAAAAAAAATTATCTAAATAGGTATATTCGTAAGAATTATCTAAATAGGCATATTCGCAAAAGAGTCTTCGATGGATAAGAAATTACACACATCAAGAAAATACAAAGAATTACCTAAAATATTTTCAATTTCAACAGCTACATACAAGTCTATAATAACAGGTAAGCATGAACTATGACATGCTCGTATATGATTAACCAAATTCTCATAAAATTGACTCTTTTCCATTAGAGGGGCCTGTGCATTTTCTGGAGTACACCTGCGACTGTTACAATTCAAAAATATGTTCATACAGCTGCAGTTCCTGTTATTTCCATTTTTGAGGATTACGCATGAAATCATAAAAGCATCAGTTGAAAGACTACAAAAGAATAACCTCTTAGCAATTGGCTTAAAAAATTTAATCAAATACATAACAATTCGAGTAAATATACACAAAATATTGCTTGAAGAAGACTAACATTGGTATTACTAGGGACTGTTATATGTATGTACACCTGAAATTTATGCCCTCAAAAAGCTCCAATTTATGTTCAATTAACCTGTCAAGAAAATGTGATGGATTCAGCTTCAAGAAAATGCATCCATAGACAGCTTGATGCTAGATTGCAATCTTCGACATAAGTAAATCACATTGTTATCAGGATAAAATACTTTGCATAGTATTGCATTGTGTCGGCAGACAGGCAGATTGTTGGTTAAGGAGTTGCAAAACCATACGTATTATCCTGAAACATGTTGAATTAAATTTTTAACAATATGAAAGTATAGTTGGATAACCAATAAGAAAATGATAAACAGTTAATTGAGACTATTACTACCTTTCTATCTGGACTGGCCTCTCCTCTGCAAGCCATATTTTCGAGGTTTTTAACATAAACAGTATGTGATCAACCTAAAAGTGACATGTTTTCATCGAGGCATGAAAATAAGAGAACTATTTCAAGTTTCCAGCTATAATAAATACAACTTCTAAAGAGCCTATTATACTATTAAAAACAAGTCAGATAGTCTAATGTTAAGTGTAAAATGCAAACCAGAAAAGTACATGTGAGTGTGTTGTACATAATCGCACGTTGGAAACCATTGAAACAATTTATGACATCTAAGTTTTTCTAGCATTAAAGTCTTACAGCATCTCTTCCAACTCTCGTCAAAACTTGTGCCCTATATAGAAGGATGTTAACAACTCTATAAAATGTGCCTTCCTCCCACAGTTAGCCCCCTTAATCAGTAACTGTATCAGAATCTGTCAACAGTGACCCTGTCATGACTTGAATAATTCTGCTAAGTGGTTTGATTTTAAGGCGACAATAAGACATTATATCTTCATCACACCATATTTTGTAAATCTTAAGAAAGGGGATAATACCTAGTTAAACAGATAAAAGGTTGATTAATTCCACGGTTGTGACAAAGAAACAGTTGGGGTTGATGCCTCTAGTCCTTGGTTGCAGTGTATGGCAGATTTAAGCACATTGTATTGCTTAGTTACAGAATCATATAGAAGTTGTGCATACGCCTTCTTAGCCTGTAACAGAAAAGGACAACCCAGTCAGAGAAATTCATAAGATAATATCTAAGTGCCTTAATTTCTTTACAAACAAAGAGAACTTTCGGATTTGAAATCATCATATCACTAAGAATAGTGTGTTTACATAAATCTTACTCAAAAGAGCTCTTTCCATTTCATTCGAATATTATATAACAGTACACAAACTATAGGCAAAAGCTACTTCACCTACTAACCATATTTTAGTTAAGCCCTACCATACCTATACAGAACTTTCAGATTTAGCCCAGATGCTTCCTAAACTTCAGATGAACATTTTTTTCACAAGTGCAGTTACAAGTAACCAAAAACATCAAAATTAATTATTCTAATGTGACAACAAAGTGCCACATCCTTCACACACACTTAACTTTGAACCATTACAAAGACTTAGCTTAAGATGGAGCAAAGGAATAATATCATATTTGAGATAGAAGAGTTCTTGCCTAAACCTGGTCTGCATAGACTTTTCCCACATGGGGAAGATCTCACCGTACAAATAGATGTCATATCATGTGAGAATGGTCTCATATATGGCGAGATCTCATCTCATGTGAAAGAAGTCCACATGGACCTGGTCTACGGAGGAATTTTCCATTGAGACAATGATGGTACCTTTTATAATTTTTATTTGTAGATGATGTTTCTTTCTCTTGCTTCATTATCATTTATGAATAAATCACATTAGAGCTAGAAATAAAAGAAGTTGTCATCTTAAGCCTTAATAGTTTTTTTTTAACATACAAATGTCTAAGCTGCTTTTATCTTTATGCAGTTTCTTGAGACTAATTCTACATTCATTCTAGACTGGCTTCTCCTATTCAAGCCATATTTTTGAGGTTTTTAACAGAAACACTATCTAAAAGTTTATATTTGAGGCATGAAAATAAGAAAATCATTCCAGGTTTCCAATTACATATATTTGCATCATGAGGCTCTTAAGAGCCTCTTATGCTATCAAAATATCTGTTCAGATGATGTTTTGGGAAAAATGCCAACCAGAAAACATACAAATGCGTGGCCTATAATATCATATTGGGAACAACTGAACAATAAACAATAAGCACTGACTTATTGCCAAGTTTTTTATTCCATAATTTTGTCAACTTAGTTTTAATTTTGATACTGCGGTTCCTATCTATCAAGACTTACATGTGAGACATTGCAATTACTAGATATTAACAACTGACCCTCTTTCTATTAAACTAAAAACTCCACTTCACAAATTATCAATACTATGACATGTTTCATGCAGCACGTACCAACATGACTAGTTAAAGATTGCTCCACATAAATGCAAGGGGTGTGATAATTTTTTTATTTTTTAAGTTCTATGCCATGATTTCTAGCATGTCAAATAAAAAAGAGAATGTGCATATTCTAGCCCTAATTACAGCTTCAACTACTTATCCACCAATCAAATATTTATCATGTAGATGCATGATATGACAAAAATAACTTGGCAGATAGGAAGATGGTTACTAGTTGTCATATTAATGTGGAAAATTTACCCCTCCAAGATTGGGTTGATCATAGAACCATTTGAAAAATCATGTAGCTTTATGAAATAGATATTTCAGAATTCAGGTAAACACCTTCTACATTTTAGTTACTTCTTTAAGTGACACCCTCTTTTTTTTTTTCCCCAAATGTGAACCGTTCAAAATAAGGAAAACAGGATTGTCAAAAACTGATGTGGGTGTGCAAACACTGATATGATCCAGGTGGATACATTTGCACATTAGCCTTGATTATTGTTATCTAAAATTTATGAACTGTTCAAGATCCAAATAAAACTTCCAAGGGAAGACAAGCTTGAAATCGTCTTTAAAAGAGATGCGAGCATTAGTGAATGTGATCTAAATTCAAGACGGGGCTATTTGAATAGCAAATCATTATTTAAAGCTTCATTGAGGATCAAATTATGTTTATTATTATTTGGACTGATTTTGTCATGTGTATTAGTTTATTTTATTATGTTGAGGTTATTTTTGTTATATTTAAGCCCAAAATTTGTTTAGACATCTTTTAGTTACTTAGACTTTTAGACCACTTTACGTTGACTTGAAGCCCGAAACGAATTTTTAAATAAGAAGTTTATCTTTATCTATGAAACTTATTCTTATCTAGTAAGCTTATCTTATGTAAGAATATAAAATTAGGGTTTATTATGCCTCTTGTATAAAGACATGCAAAATTATTGTAAATGTTGAGTTGTAAATATGTTGATTAGCTGTAAATATGTTAATTATTAGGGGTATGATTTTTTCCTATGAAGGAGAGAGATTTTAGGTTCTAATTAAATCCCAACAATCATGGAAATACAACTTATAGATATTAGACTTTCTATTTTAGTTTTTATTCCTTTTCTACTCCTAAAATTTATCTTTGTATTAGTCTATAAATTTAGCATGTGAATTTCAGAAATGTATATGAGAAGTAGAATTATTTCTCTTCCTAAAATTCCACATGATGTCAGAGCCTTAGGGCTTTTTTGTTTTGGGATTTCTTCATCTTCTTTGAGCATTGTTTATTGCTGTGTTTCCAACCTTCACCGCTGTTAGTCCTACTTATTTTTCTCTCTCTTTTTCTTATTCGGGCAGCCTTAATGGCTATGAATTTTCTTCCTGTTCAGGCAGCCCTAATTGCTGTAAATTTCCTTCCTCTTCGGGCAGCCTTAATTGCTGTGAATTTCCTTCACCACGTCAACCTTCAGATCTAACTCATTCGAAGAATCCAATTCTGTTCAGAAAATTGGAGAGTTGTAGAATATTCAGGCCTCCTATAGGCTCAATGGTGGAAATTATTCCAAGTGGTCTCAATTTGTGAAGACATATTTGTTAAACCAAATTGAAAAACTTAGAAACTTGTTGGGTTTCTTGCTTGGGATTCTACATGATTTTGTAGTGTTGGGCTTCCAATATTTGTTGGGCTCTCTTCAGAAACCATATGGTTCTTGCTCATTGGCTTTCTCAGGTAAGTCTGTTCTCTTTTAGATTATATGCCTCAGGAAAATGTTCAAATAACTCATGGATAATTGACTCTAGAGCCACCGATTACATGACCCACAATTCACAAAATCTCAGCACCTATACTCTTTGTCCTAGTAGTAAAAAGGTTATTGTAGCAAATGGCTCTCTAGCAACTATTGCTGGTATTGGTGATGTGTCTGGTAAACCTACTCTTACACTTAAAAATGTCCTCCATGTCCCTAAATTGTCTACTAATTTTGTCTGTACACAAAAACTCACAAAGACCTACTCTTATTTTCAATCCATATTGTTGTGTTTTTCAAGATCGGGACTCGGACAGGAGGATTGGACTTGCTAAGGAACAAGATGGATGGACTGTACTACCTTGAGGCATCTCTCACAACTACAGGAATCATGAATAATTCAACTTTGTCGTTTCTTAGAGTCTCAAATAAAGAAGCAATATGGCTTCATCATTTTCATTTGGGTCATCCATCATTTCATGTCTTGAAGGTTATGTTTCCATTTGTATTCAAACACTTGGATATTACAGATTTTCATTGTGAAGCTTGCGAGTTAGCTAAAGAATAATCATGTGTCATTTCCGCTTAGCAATCATAGTAGCACTAATTCGTTTGATTTGATTCACAATGACATTTAGGGGCCTTCTACTATACCAAATGTCTCAGGGGCTCGTTGGTTTGTCACTCTAATTGATGCCTGCACTAGGGTTACATGGACTTTCTTACTCAAACACAAATGAAATGTACGTAGTATCATTCCTTCCTTCCATTTCATGGTCCAAACACAATTTGGAGTCAAAATCAAGGTGTTTAGATCCGACAACGCAAAGGATTACTTTAATCAGGTTTTGTCCCCTTACTTTCAAAAGGAAGATATTATTCACGAGTCATCTTATGTAGCTACACCACAACAAAATGGGGTTGCGGAGTGAAAAAACGGTCATCTTCTTAGCACGGTCCGGGTATTGTTGTTTCATGGGCAGGTTCCTAAAACCTTTTGGGAGAAGCACTACTTACTGCCACATACATGATTAAAATATACTTCCTTCACGCTCATTGAATCATAAGACCCAATGGAAGTTTTATCTCATGTCTATCCACATTTTCGTACATCTAATGGTCTTCCACCTAGAGTTTTTGGTTGTACTTCCTTTGTTCATGTTCATAGTCATCAAAAGGGAAAGTTAGGCCCTCATGCAGTAAAGTGTGTTTCTTGGCTACTCACAAACCCAAAAGGGCTACAAATGTTATCACCCCCCTCAGAAAAAAAAAAAATATCTCTGCCTTATTTCTCACACTTATCTTCAAGGGGGGCTATCCATGGAAGATAAGGACTTTGGTGTCCTCAAAAACCTTGAATTATCACCTATCGTCCCCGTCCCCATTTCATCCAACTCGTCCGACTCACCTTTGGTTTCTATTCCTGGTTCAACTAATTCTACCTGTGTTCATGATTCTATGAGATTTAAACAAGTGTACTCACAGAGGACAGCAGTTCCAACACAAAAACAAGTCTGAAATGCCACTCTGGGTGCTGCTAACGAAAGCACGGTAAGTCCTGAACTCCCTTGGGATAAACAACCACTAAATATACCTGAAAATACAGTCGATTAGCCCCTTGATACATCGGAAACTGAACCTGAAACAGAAAATGTCCAAACACCTAATCAACCCCTTGATACACCTGGATATCCACTTGATCAACCCCTTGATACACATGAATATACACCTGATCAACCCATTGATACACCTGATCAACCCATTGATACACCTGATCAGGCCCTTGATATATCTGAAACTGAACCTGAAACAGAAAGTGCCCTTGATTTACCCATTGCTATTAGAAAAAGGACTAGGGAGTGTACTAAAAGACCTGTTTATCCGTTGACAAACTATGTGTCCTTGAACCACTTGTCTACGACATATCAAAGATTTATTGTGAGTCACTATTGTTGTCCCTAACACTTTGTCTGAAGCATTGGCAAAAGAGGAATGGAGGAATGCCATAAAAGAAGAAATGAAGGCACTTGAAAAAAAAAAGACTTGGGAAATTGTTTGACAAGCCAAAAGGAAAGAATTTGGTGGGCTGTAAATGGGTGCTCACTTTGAAATATAAAGCTGATGGTTCGCTAGAAAAACACAAGGAAATGTTTGTTGCAAAGGGTTACACTCAAACCTATGGAATAAACTACTAAGAGACATTTGCACTGGTGGCCAAGATGAATATTGTAAGAATTCTGTTATCCTTAGCTGCTAATCTTGATTGGAAACTGCAACAATATGATGTAAAAAATGCATTTTTGCTTGACGATTTGGAAGAGGAAGTCTACATGTGATGTATCCAATTCTTTCGCCATCAAACTCGACCCATGATGAATCTTATAGCCCATATCCTTCTCATTTGGTCCACCTCTCTACAAGGACTAAATCCATGAATTTAGCCTATGGCACAAGCATATATGAGTCTCATTTATGCACCTTTGATTCCAATTTAATTATTCAAAAGAAATCAAACCCAACTCCACCTAATTTGGCCCAAGGTAAATCCTTTAGCCCAACTATTTTACCATTTAGATTCCAATTTAATTATTCAAAAGAAATCAAACCCAACTCCACCTAATTTGGCCTAAGGTAAATCCTCTAGCCCAACTACTTTACATTCAGCCCATCATAGAGAGTTCAAGATGGCAGTCTACTTGTCAAAAGCCCATGATCCATTTCTTCAAGAAATTGGGCTAAACTTAATAATGCAAGAAAATAGCAGCCCAACCCTTTTGCTTGAAAGCAAATCCGGTCCAATTGGTGATAGTTGAAGAAGAATACTTGAATGGACTATTTTGGAATGGTTTCAGTAAAAAATAGCCCATTTAGTATTCTTTCCCACGTGAAGGCTTAAGAACAAGGGAGAGAATTCTGAATTTGGGATGCAAAGGAAGCCATTTTAAACTCTTTTTGTGACTTTTGTCTTTTTACCCGATTTAGCAAAATATGGATAAAGTGATGTTGGGTTTTGCCAAATCTAAATTATACTCTTTTAATTTACTATTAGATTTCATTTTTATTTTGTAAAGCCTATAGCTTGTATAAAAAGGGAAAGGTAGGCCTGAATGAATAAAGCAATATTTTAATTTACTTTTCAGTTTAAGTCATTTACCTTAATTGTTCTTTAGTTTTTGAATTAATTTTCAATACCTGCAATTTTTCCATTAACATCTTTAATTTTCAGCCTTAATATACTTTATTTGATTTAGTTTTAATATCAATTTTGAACTCAAATTTGTGCTCCCTTTAAACCTAAAGTTTCAGGCTTATTATTCTTTTTCACAAGAGGAAAGCCCATTGTCCCAAATTTGGATTTTTACACATCGATTCCAATCTCTCTCTAATACATTCATTAGAGTGCCTATTAAGTTTGGTTAAATTTGGAATTCATTTGCTCATCCAATTTGAAAATTGAAATTTCAAACCCTAAGTGACAATTTGGGGGTTTTGTGAAAGTTTCAAATTCCAGCAACTTCTCTCCATTCCTTGGGCTGTTGGAGGTTGGAAATCATCAATTTAGAGGCTGATATACATCAACATGACCATTCCACCAGGTTTTGAAGGAAAAGAAGCATCAAATAAGGTGTGTAGATTGAGGAAGGCATTGTATGGACTCAAGCAATCACCTAGAGTCTGGTTCGGTCAATTTACTGGAGTCATGAGAGCATCCGGATATAAACAAAGTCAAGGTGATCACACTCTGTTCATAAAACACTAAGATACAGGGAGAGTTGCAACATTATTAGTGTATGATGATGACATCATAGTTATAGGAAATGATGAATGGAAAAAACAACGGCCGAAACAGTGCTTGATTAAAGAGTTTGAAATAAAGGAGTTAGGAAAGCCGCAATAATTTTTGGGAATTGAGGTGTCATACTCAAGGCAAGGAATTTTTATTTCACAATGGAAGTATGTGATGGACCTCTTGAAGAAAACTGCGAAGCTTGGCTGCAAGCCAATAACCACTCCAATTGAGCCAAACCAAAGATTAACAGGAGCAACAAACGTGACAGCAATGGATCAAGAAATGTACCAAAAATTGGTGGAAAAACTCATCTACCTAACTCATACCTAACCAAACACCGCTTATACAGTGAGTTTGATCAGTTAGTTCATGCACAACCCAAAGAAATCACATCTACAAGTTGCTCATCGAGTACTTTACTACTTGAAAGGAAGTCCAGGGAAAGGAGTACCATTTAAGAAAAGTCAAGATCTCAAACTTAAAGCTTATACAGATGTACATTATGCTAGATCCATGGTTGATAGGAGATCTCAGCAACTATTGTACCTTCCTTGGTGGCAATTTGGTAACCTGGAGAAGTAAAAAAAACAAATGTTGCGGCAAGATCGAGTACAGAATTTGAATTTAGGGCAATAGCTCAAGGAGTATGTGAATTATTGTGGCTCAAGATTATTCTTGATGACTTAAAGATCAAATGGTAGAATCCTATGAAACTATATTGTAATAATAAATCTGCAATTAGTATTGCTCATAATCTAGTGCAGCATGACAGGACAAATTATATTGAGATTGATAGACATTTTATCAAGGAAAAACTTGAACAAAGATTAATCTGCATGTTTTATGTTCCTTCAGGAGATCAATTAGCAGATGTTTTGAACAAGGGCTCAATGGTGGAAGTTTTAACGAGATAAATTCCAAACTAGGAATGGAAGACGTTTATTCACCAGCTTGAGGGGGGAGTGTTGAATTATACATATATTGATTAGCTGTAAATGTGTTAATTATTAGGAGTATGATTTTTTTTCCTATTTAGGGGAGAATTTTTTTAGAATTAAATCCCAACAATCATGGGAATACAGCTCAGAGATTTTAGACTTTCTATTTTAGTTTTTTATTCCTTTTCTATTCCTAAAATTTCTCTTTGTATTAATCTATAAATTTAGTATATGAATTTCAGATATGTATCAATGAGAAGAAGAATTATTTTTCTTCCTAAAATTCCACGGGAAAAAAAGATTATGGATCAATAAAATTTAGATTATGAAATTTATTCTCTCTTAGTTCTTCAATGATCAATTTCAAACTTATCAAGTTTTTAAACCATTGGCGTTCAATCTTATGATACCAAAATTCTCTAGCACAAATTGCTATTAGGTTAAAGTTCTTTTCATTGTTCGAATGTATCCAGGGGTCGCTTCCAAATATATTGTTGTTGAATTACAAAGCAAGTCGATTGGAATTCGCATCAGTTTGGTATTAGAGCTTAAACTCTAAATCAAATTTGCGTATATTTATTTTACCAATAATTGTTTAAAGCTTCATTGAAGGTCAAATTATGTTTATTAATATTTTAACAGAGTTTATCATGTGTATTAGTTTATATTATTATGCTTGGGTCGTTTTTGTTATTTTTAAGCCCATATTTTGTTTAGACATCTTTTAATTTCTTAATTAGCGAGTTTTTACCTATTTTATATTAACTTAAAGCCCAAAACAAATTTTTAAATAGGAAGTTTATCCTTATCTAATAAACTTATTCTTATATAAGAATCTAAAATTAGTATTTATTACGTCTACTATATAAAGACATACAAAATTATTGTAAAGACCAATTATGGATCAAATATATTTAGATTGAGATTTATTCTGATATGATCCTAGCAAGCTTGCAAGAATACCATGATAAATTTCATGGTGATATGAATGAAAAAAATTTTCAAAGTGTTCTAAACTGGAAAGCACAGACACTTTAAATAGAAGAGAGAGTCGGTGTCCGACACTTGTCCGACACCGACACGCGTCTGACACGCAGTCAATAATTTTCAACACGTTGACCAATTCGACACTCGAATTTGACCATGTCGGACACGGTCAAATAGCAATTGTATAAATAATATGAAATAACAATTTTATAAATACTTTAATTTCCTTAAATTCCTAATTCAATCCCCTAAAATCAGCAAGATGCTTTGCTCTGCTGATTTTTTTGGCCATCGCTTCGCCTTCGCTTCTCATGCAGGTAAGTTTCTTCTTCTTCTTCTTCTTCATTTTTTTTTCTGATTTCTCTTCTTCTTCTTCTTGCATCACATTTCTTCTATGGCATTTTTTGACCAAATCAATCAGATCCTTTAGTTTCGGGAAGAGAGGTAGATGATGGGTCAATTATTTCTAAATTTAACAAGCATTATTTTTATTAGCAGATGCAGTAATGGTGTATATTAGATTTTACTAGCATTGTTTTTTTTTTTTTTTTGTTGAATTGATGAAAATATTTATTGTTAATTGATGATATAGTTTGTTTTATTTGATTTTTTAAAAATTAATGAATATGAATGATAATATATAGTGTATATATTAAAAATATTATTTAATATTTAAACGTGTCTCAACGTGTCAAAATATAATTTTTTTTAGAATTAACGTGTCGAAGTGTCGTGTCGTGTCGTGTCGTATCGCGTGTCGTGTGTCAGTGTCTGTACTTCATAGCTTACAGCCACTTATCTCATAAATAGGCTACCTTCTAAAGTTTTTGGTTTCAAGAATCCTATGAACATCCTTTCGATATTTTACCCAAACATAAAGACCAACAATAATCTAATCCCAAGAATTTTTTGGTGTGTCTTTTGTCCATGCCCATATTCAAACAAGAGAGAAATTGGATCCGAGAGCATTAAAATGTGTGTTTGTGGGTTATTCATCAACTCAGAAAGGATACAAATGTTATCATCCTCCTTCCAAAAAATTTTTTGGTTCAGTAGATATCATATTCGATGAAAACAAACCTTATTTCAACACTCCTCATCTTCAAGGGGAGAATCCAATTAAGGAAGATGAGGATATTGGTCATAGTTCCTTACTTGATACTTCATCTTTGCTTGAACCTGAACCTAGATCCAAACCACCTGAACAAACGCAGCTGCCTAAACAACAACTTGAAATACAACCTGAACAACAACCACAGCTGCCTGAACAACAACTTGAAATACAACCACTTGAAAAACAACCCGAAATACAGCAGCCTGAAACACAGCCTAGACAGCCCCAAACAAAGTCTGATTCGGCCCCTGGTGATGTAAGATTTGACAAGAATGTAAGATTTGACAAGGTGTTCACGAGAAAGAAAATGGCCACTCATGATCTTGTGCAAGTTCAAAAGTCCAATCCAAGTCTTTTGAATGAGGTAACAATTTCTAACTCTTTATTACAAGGTAATCTTGAAGTGCAGGAAAATAATGACAAACAAGACCTA
>CANXYC010343329.1:0-26747 GCA_948193065.1 Aleurites moluccanus | reverse complement strand
ATGTACCTTTGTAATATTACATTTACTGCAATAAACTATAGTGAGTAATCTAATTAATTTGATTGGTCTGTGAAATTTCAGGTGAAATGCACGTCAAATTCAGCCTGCTCGGGGAATCCTGTAACAGTAGTTATAACAGATCAGTGTACTGGAGGTCCTTGTACTTCAGAGTCCGTCCATTTTGATTTAAGTGGTACTGCTTTTGGAGCCATGGCCATTTCTGGCCAGGCCGATCAACTGCGCAATGCCGGAGTCTTGCAGATTCAATATAAAAGGTAATTATATATATACATACATATATACTTAGTGAATGAAATAATAACTTGTAATATAATTAATGTTGGAAGTCATTAATAAAATGAGAAATAAATGAATTTCTTCTCTTATTATTATATTATATGTTATTGTTTAATTAATTTACTATTTCAAATAATATATTTAATTGAAATCTCTGTTGTATTATAAAATTTTAAAAAAATAATGCAAACCAATTAAGAGAGAGAATATATATTGACCAAATTCATTAATAAGAATTTTTTATTCCCAGTCTTCAAGCATCACATATATTTAGTCAAATATACTAATTGCACTTTTTTAGTATCCATATTTTGTCAACATTTTCGACCAGCTGAAATCTCTTAATAATAAAATCAGTAATTAATTAATTAATTAAATTAAATATATTAAATTTGTTTAATCATATGGTGTGGCCTGTGGTGAGCAGAGTAGGGTGCAATTATCCAGGGAAGACGGTGACGTTTCGAGTGGATTCAGGGTCTAACCCTTACTGTTTTGCAACGTTAGTAGTGTACGGAAATGGAGATGGGGATCTTGCTTCTATTGAGTTAAAACAGGCTCTAGACTCAGACTCATGGATTCAGATGGAACAATCTTGGGGTGCAGTTTGGCGACTTAACTCGGCTTCGGCTCTACGTGCCCCATTGTCTCTCAAGCTAACCTCGCTCAAGTCCAGCAAGACTATTGTAGCAAGTGGAGTTATTCCTGCTGGTTGGCAGCCTGGAAAAACCTATGAATCACTTGTCAATTTTTAGTATTATCATTTCATATCCTATAATTAATTTGTATATAAATGCACTTAATTGGAATAAATTTCCATGGAGCAGAATCAGAGTCCACATGGAAATTATTAACTTGCCAGGATTTTATATATATATAAATGAATTTGTTAATTATACTTATTCAAATAAACTTTGTACTTATTTCTATACTAATTCTATGTTAATTGATAAATTAAAATCTTTATTTTTCTCTCCACGAACTCATTGAGTTGTTTCATTTAATTTAATTTACTTTATAACACAACTGAAAAAAAAAAAATATTCTTTTAAATTTCATTTTGCTTACCTTCACAAAAGAGTCATTATTTTGATTTGGTATGTTTTTGTAATAAAATAAAATTTTAATATTTAAAATATTTTCTACTCTTTTCAACATTAATTCAAACATAATGCAATATATTAATTCAAGAATTTTCCCTAATGTAATATATTAATTGTTTGTTTTTTAGTGGAATTTCATTCTACCAAAAAAAGAATAATAATAATAAAAAAAAGAGTTTGGGCGGAATTCTTATCCTCCACAACCACAAGGGGTCAAAGTGGAGGCCCATTAGAAGTTTTTCATCTTCCTAGGCCTAGCTGAGCCACTGAGTAATTGCTTACTTTTTAAATGGGCTTTTGTCTGGCTCAAACTTCAACATCTGAATAATCGAATCCTACCCCAAAAGTACAGATTTCTAACAGCAGTAAACTTTCCGGATCAAGATAAAAGCTTGATAAGTTGATGTTGTTTCATTTTTATTTGGAAATATTACATAAATATATATTTTTAAAAATTTTCTTTTAATTTTATTATTATTATTATTTTTTTTACTGTTTTTCAATATATATTTAATATATATGTAATTTATTTTTTGATATATATTTAGTATATATTTGATATATATCATATTTTTTAAAAAATATTTTTAGATATGTATTATTTAAAAAAAAAAATTCTATTAATTAAAATGAAATATTTGAAAAAATCCCTTTTTATTTTTATATACAAAAGGGCCTAGAGCCTTTAACCAAGAAACCCAAGAACAAATTGTACTATTCCGCCAATACTATGAACTAAAAGGTGAATTGTCAACATAGTGCATACTTGTAATATTTGTTCATATGAATTTATAAAATATTACTTTATTTTTTTTCAAATTTTGGCCCGTCCAACCCACAATCACGATTGAGAATTGAAATCTAAACCACAAACAGACTAACACTTGTATGTTACTCCCAAAATTTATTAGAGAGTTGGTAGAGAAATTTGTCACGCCTTTGAGATGACTTATAAGTAATTAAATTTTGAATTAATTTAAAAAATAATTTAAGGAAATATTTTAATGATAAAATTATTTATTTGCTTATATTTTTTGTCAGATTTATTAAATGGATTAAATCAACCAAATATTTAGTATGTTCTATAGTAGTGAAGTAGTTGCTGTAACCAGTACTTGTTACGATAGTAATCATTAAAAATATTTCTATACATGAGGCGAAAATCAAATTAAGTGGGTCACCTTGTACTTAGTAATTAAAAGCAAAGATGATGACTAAATAAATATTAAAAAATAAAAATACTGCCCATTCAGTGAAGTGGTAGGTAGCAAATATGATCCAAATTAACCACATTTATATTTACATAAATATTAAGTTCATTAGTAAACGGTCTCAATCATTTAGAACTGGTATAGCAAAATTGAGATGTAGTAAAAATATCTACTGGTTGCTTAAAGGCCTAAACTAAACTATAAGTAAGTGAGCTCTTTACTTGTCACTATCACTACTTAAGTAACCAGTTGGCTTTGTGAATGCTTTAAATCGAAGCAAATATTATGATATAATTGATTGATCACAGACTAAACCCACTGCACTACTCATGGAAGCAGTTAGTGTCTTTGCTTAGCCAAGAGTTCACTCACTAATTAATTAATTGAAGTTGATAAACTTTGATTTAGTGATGCATTTTACTATTGTGAAATTATACATTTTAAATTTATTTTCTATTAATAGAGAGAAGTAAACAATTTATGAATAATTTTTGTATTAAAATTCATAAGCTCGTATAAGTTTATAAATATTGAAACTCAATTATATAAAGCCAATTAATTTATACTAATCAATTTTTATTCACTTATAAATCGTTTATATATTTTATAATTATTTGATATGAGATATTTTTTTTTTCTAGAATATCTAACTGATAAAAAAATTTATAAATTGACATATGAACATTGTAATTAATTTTTTTGGCAAAGAATATATCGACATCAAAAATATTTTTTTTTCATATTATAAATACCCAATTAAGTAACAATTTTTTTTCAATGTATCGTATTGTTTTTAAAGGGAGGAAAATATCTTGAAATTTACTAGTAAGATTTGACAGTAAGGAGACTTGAATTACCAGATATTTAAACAGGAATATATTATAATGTCTATTCGATATTATTTGATGTCCTATAAGATTTATAAGGTCCAACTATATATTATTATATATGGAGTAGGTTTTTCCTAAATCATGCTGAAAATAATCTTATATATAGTGAAATTTTATTTCTGCAGAGAGATCCATTTAGACTCGACTTAAACGTGCAAAAAATTTTCCATTATAAGCATGTGATATTGGAGAAAATTAAGGGTTGATCTGAATTCATTGATTCAGTTTTAGTCAAGAAGCATGCTATAACTAATTATTTTGGAAGCGATGAGTACTTTGCTTTCTTTACTTATTTTTTTAGCCGGAAAACAATATTGAATAAAAAGAGAAGAAAATTTATTGGCAAAAAACTGGAGTTTTGGCTTTGTTCATCTTCAAACTGGAATAATTGACGCTGAGTTTCATCTCGTGAGAGAGAGGTCATCTTATACTAATTTAATTGCTTATTTAAAATTATTAATTAATGCTTGAGATCTCTTGAAACAAATGCTTTAAATTATCTATATAATCCAAATTTTCTTTAATTAAAAAGGTTAAAATAACTGATAGATCCATATATATATATATATATATATATATATATATATATATCTCTTTGGACTAAGATTTAAGGGGACTAAACACAGGCAAATTAATTATGCTTAAACTTAGGAAGCGCAATTCATGTATATTAATTAATTGCATGTAACAGATGAATATATAATAGCTAGAAATAAAGAGGGTAATTACAAATTAAAATAAAAGGAGAAAGGTTAATGACAATTATAGTTATGTTACATAATATTTGTGTGGAAAAGCAGCTTGAACCAACCGACAGACAAGGAGAAGCAATGGTTAGTTTTCTTGGCTTGGAATTGAAGGGATATGAATAGGTATGGCAGTTAGAACTACTCTCTTTTCTTTCACTTCTTCACTCTCTCTCTCTCTCTCTTTCTCTCTCTCTCTTTCTTTCACACACAAAACACATTAGAAAAAAAAATAGAAGAAGAAAACCTCCGTTGGTGGTCTGTTTGACCGGCGGCGCCACCACCACATAGTCGTAGAAAAAGTCTCTAACCCTCTTACCCTCCCACCACTTGTCACCACACTCATTTAACTCTTTTATTCACTCCTATCTCTCTCATCCACAAAAACAACCTTTACTATATCTAAAAACTAGGATTGCTACTACTTTTTACCATACAACCTTAAAACAACTTTCACTACAAGAACATTAACTCCACTTCTCTTTTCGCATTCTTCATTTATTAATTACTTTCTTTATTTCTCTCCATTAATTAGTATTTTTTCTTTTTTATTTTTATCTATTTTGTATGGCTTTGATTGTTGATCAACAATCAAACTTGAAACACTTCTGTAAAATTTGCAAGAAAGGTTTTGGGTGTGGAAGAGCACTGGGAGGCCACATGAGGGCTCATGGAATAGGTGATGAGAATGCTCACTTGGAAGATGAAGATCAAGAAAGCGATTGGGAAGATAAATTAGGAGGAAATGTTCCTCCTAGCAATAAGCGAATGTACAGTTTAAGGACTAATCCAAATCGGTTAAAAAGCTGTCGCGTTTGTGAAAATTGTGGCAAAGAATTTTTATCATGGAAATCTTTTCTTGGACATGGCAAATGCAGCTCCGAAGACGCTGAATCTCTTGTTTCTTCTCCAGGATCCGACGGTGAGGATGGCACACCAAGAAGAGGTTGTGGTTGGTCTAAAAGAAAAAGATCATTAAGAGCTAAAGTGGGTAATTTTAACTCAAATTGTCCATCAAGCGAAGAAGAAGATCTTGCAAATTGTCTTATGATGTTATCTAATGCAACAGTTGATCCTTTATTAGCTGAACCGGAGGAGTCATGTGCTTCGGCTAGTAAAGATGAGGAGAGAAGAAATCCAATGAATTTTATACCTCCGATAGCGTCTTATAGAGCACCTATGGATAAGGCTAAAGGTGTTGCTAATAAAGGAATGTTTGAATGCAAAGCTTGCAAAAAAGTATTCAATTCTCATCAAGCATTAGGAGGACACAGAGCTAGTCATAAAAAGGTTAAAGGGTGTTTCGCAGCCCGACTCGATCAAGGACTAGATGATAGTCTAGCTGATGATGATGTTATTACCCATGAAGAATTTTTTCCAACCAAATCTTCAACAACGTCAACGTTTCAATTTGATCATGGTTCCAATGTTTCTCCATTAGCTTCTACTTCTAAAAGGAAATCAAAGGTTCATGAATGTTCTATATGTCACCGTGTATTTTCATCCGGACAAGCTTTAGGTGGCCATAAGAGATGTCATTGGATTACTTCCAATTCACCTGATGCTTCTTCTTTGGCTAAGTTTCATCGATTTCAAGATCATATAGAACAAATTCAGCAAAGACAAAAGTTTATTAATAATTCTGAAACCCTTGATCTAACGCTTGATCTGAATCTTCCTGCTCCAGCTGATGATCATAACCGGCGGGAACACACTGCAGCAACACCTCCTAGCTTTGGAGTTTCGACAGAGATTTATTTAAAAACTTGGATAGGAGTTGAAGCAAAAGTAAAGGAAGATAATAACCACGATCTACAACAACAACAATACACCCAACAAAATGAAGATGATAAAGACAACAAGAACAAAAACAGCAACAATGATAATGATAAGAATAATTGTAATAGTTCAATGCAGAATGTGGAGGATGAAGTAGACAGTAAGGTGAAGTTAGCAAAGCTTAGTGAACTAAAAGACATGAACACGAATGGAAGATCATCTCCATGGTTACAGGTAGGGATCGGTTCAACCGCTGATGTGGGTGCTGAAAATTTTTTGTGAAGCTATATATGATGGTCGACTCTTTTTTGTTTCCTTTTTTTTCATTTGGTTAATTTTTGTATTTAAAAACTGTAATTACAGACTCAACAGGCTCATAATTATATAACTTTACACCATTTACATGTAACCTTTTTTTCTTTGTTGGGATGTAGTAAAAACTCCCATGAATATTCCTCATGGAGAAGATTTTAATTTTAATAAACACACACACATATATATATATACTTCATTATTGAGAACAGAATATTAAGCATGCAGAATTACTAATTTATTATTATTATTATTATTATTATTATATATAGTATGTTTACTTTCATTAATATTTATTTTTTCAGATTCTAATTACATCTACTACTTTCTTCGATCTGTGGCATGATTAAATCATATAGATGATCGATCACTAAAATTATTGGTTTAATAATTATTTAATAAATAACTTATTATGAAAATTTTAAGATGCTACTAAGTAAATTTTTTTTTCTTTTTAGGATGAGCATCAGTCAACGTTTTTCTACGTTATTGCATTCTAAATTTTGCTCTTAAAACAAAACGTTAATCTCATTGTTTTTCCTTTATTAGGATGATTTCACAGCCCAAAAAAATGCGTTAATATACAATAAAATCTTTATAAATTAATATCATTATAACTTATAAATTTTATTAATTTAAAAATATATTAATTAACTGATAAATTAATAATTTATTAATTTAAAAAGATTATTTATAATTCAAGAAATATATATTTAATCAACTAAAAATTCATTATATTTTACTAATTTTATAATCAATTCAATATGAATTAAATGAATTGAATAAAAAATATATGATTAATTGAATACAAATTAATTGAAATATAATAAAAAATATAATTTAATTTATTAATTTAAATTAAAACTATATTTTTTAAATTAATTTATATTTTTTTAAAAAATATAATCTTATTAATTTATTAAAATTATTAATTTAATTTATTAATTTAAATTAAAACTATATAAAATAATTATATAATAATAATTATTAATTTATCCAACATTAATTTATAAAAATTTCAGTCTATAACATAAGTGCTGAGTCAACGTTGAAAGTGTGGGATGGTGTTGCAGGTGAGCTCAAACGGTGCTGGGTGTAGCACCTGTCAACTGAAAGGATCTGTTTCAATGTTCCGCAGACCACTGAGTTTCAATGTTCTCTCCATTCTTGGCCAATGGGCAATGGTTGCTTGCATAGTGCACAGCAATACGACTGGCCTAGCTGCTTTCATTTTCTAATAGTTCTTAAACTTCAAGATATTTGATTTGTTTGTTTGAGGAAAAAACAAATCATGAAAAAGCTTACATTGTCTTTTTTTATTAATTTATTATTTTTTATAATTAAGTTATACAACGAAATCCAATGCTAACTAAGAGGGCTTATTGGTATAAATAAATTTTTGAAATTTTGTAAAATTTATTTGAAATATTTATATTTTTATGTTTCTTACGAATAAAAGTATTTATTTTATTTTTATAAATACAAATTTTAAATAACTTAATGAAATTTTATTAAAATAAATTTTATAATTTAAATTCATTTGTAAAAATCATACAATTACAATTAATGATGGGCTGGGATTACAAAAACAAGTCCTGATTATAAAAAAAATATTACTAATTCATTGGGCTCATGTTTGTGGCTACGAATGAGAACTTGGCCAATACATAGGATGAGTTTCTCATTTTTTGCTGTCCCGCTGTCAATATATTTTTGTATTCGCTTCATCATTTGTCCGTTTCGAGGTAGATAGTGGAACTGGGCGGATACCTATTTTTATTTTTATTTATTTTCTTTTTTCTCTAATAAAATGCTACCATGCAAATTTACGACAAACTGATTAATAAATTTCTTTATTTTTTCTTCTTTTTTTTTTATGTAAATTTATTGTTGTCAGATGAAAGGCTAGCTAACTTTGATGTGGCTATATATCAGAAGGAAACTACTACAAACTACGCATTATTATGGCAATTTAACCCATTGATGACAAAAGCTTAAAAATGGGAATTAATTAAGGCATATGCGACTGAGGTACATAATGCTGAATTATCAAGGAATACTCTGCAGCTTTCGGAAAACAAGACTAGTTATGGTATGATTGGGTGACAAATCCTTCCTAATGAGTGGGTCAAAGTTAACACAGATGGTGCTTTGAAGCCTCAGGTTGGAGTTGCAGCAGCTGGAGGTTTGATTAGAGATGATATGGGAAGATGGATATGTGGTTTTACTCACTTACTTGGTAGTTGCTCAGTACTTAGTGCGGAATTGTGGGGTGCAGTTGATGGTCTACAACTTGCTTGGAACCATGGGTATAAACAAGTCATTTTTGAAATGGATTCAAGGAGTGTGATTCAATACCTGAATAATTCCAATAATGTAACCAGACCATTTGAATATGAGCCTTTATTGGATCGCTTACTGGACATGAAGAATTGGGATTAAAATTTGAAGTTCATTCATGTTTTACAAAAAGTTAACCGTTGTGCAGATTTCTTAACTAATTATTCTTATTATTTTTCACTTGGTTTTCGTTTTGTCGACTCTATTCCTATGGGTCTCCATACTTTTTTATATTCCGATGTAATAGGGGTAGCTTGGCCCCGTGGTAGTTGATTATTAATCTTTTCTTTCCTTTGGATCAAAAAAAAAAAAATGGAAATTAATTTGACAACTTTTTTAATTTATGGGACTAACAAGGATTCCATTTTTCTTGTGCCTTTATTAAGGAGAAAAGCAGGAAAAGGTCATAATCTGATAGCCTCCCTTATCTTCGAGTACAATCTTCGCATAAAGATTAAAGACTAAAGTGCTTCTTGCCACTACAAGTTTGATTATGGAACTTAATTATCTTAATTATATGTATATATACAATTAATTGTTTGCTTGTAAATTCTTCAATATAAATTAAATATATATAGTGAGAAAGGATTGTTTTTTGGGGCATATTTATTTAGAGAGAGGGCAGCACGGAGTGGTCTCAATTAGTGTTAATTTAAAAAAAAGAAAGCAAAAGTTGAGATTTGAAGAAATGATCGATACTACATCTACATGAAGGGTTTAGGCCTCGGGTTTAGTTTGGGTTGTGTTTACGGATTCGAATGCTACACTCCAACCTTTTTCTTTTGAGAAATTTACACTCTGCACTGGCTTTTTTATTTTATTTTATTTCATATTTACGGTTTTATTTTTTATTTTTTTTAAATACGACATTGTAATTTTTTTTATTTCATATATTGTTTCTTTCTCATTTTCTGTGTGACTCATGAAAATAAGACTATATTAAAGTATTATTTTATATTCTTTTATTTTATTTTATTTCTCTTACTCTTTCTCCCTTTCTAAAATCTAAATTTTATATACATCAAAATACTAGTCATGGAATTATCCTTAATAATTTCCTTCACTCTCAACCTTCATCTTTTAAATTTTTTGATTCAGTTTTTTTCTCATAAAAAATTCATTATTTAGCTTTTTTTTCTTTCATTTTTTTTCACCAGGAAAAAAATCTATTGATTTTCGATTTCATAAATATAAACATTTATATCTGATATCAGAAAGTTCATTCCAACATACATCATCATCATTCAATATTTACCCTCAATCTTCATTTTTTAGCGTGTGTTAATTTTTTGTATATTTTTTTATTTTTCTGGCATATATTTAGTTGATTTTGGTATTAATTTTTAGTATATGTTTTTATTTTTCTGGTATATATTAGTTGATTTTTGTTTTATTTTTTTTTATATTTCTTTATTTTTCTAGTATATATTAGGTTGATTTTGGTGGTTATTTGGTTGATTTTAGTATTAATTTTTGGTATATTTTTGTAGTTTCTGGTATATATTTAGTTGATTTTGGTGTTAATTTTTGGTATATCTTTTTATTTTTCTGATATATATTTAATTGATTTTGATATTTATTTGATTGATTTTTATGTTAATTTTTGATATATTTCTTTATTAGTTGATTTTGGTGTTAATTTTTAGTAAATCCTTTTATATTTCTAATATATATTTACTTGATTTTGATGTTTATTTTATTAATTTTAATATTAATTTTTAATATATTTCTTCTACAAATAATTTCAGAGAAACAAAGAAAAAGATCGATAATTAACAACTAAGTGAATCGTTGATAAATTGAAATCGCAGGAACTCTTTACTTTCCACGAAAAAAGAGCAATGAGATGGTCTAGTCTACTAAAAGGAGAGCCGCAAAATCCATTTCTGTCCCCTACTCAACTTCTCCTATTGAAATCT
The DNA here is from genome assembly GCA_948193065.1 of Aleurites moluccanus. Classification (NCBI taxonomy): domain Eukaryota; kingdom Viridiplantae; phylum Streptophyta; class Magnoliopsida; order Malpighiales; family Euphorbiaceae; genus Aleurites; species Aleurites moluccanus. Next base: position 16,150 of record CANXYC010343329.1, on the reverse strand, counting down.
TTCAGCGTGCTACACATGTCTCAGCATAAAAAAATACACGTGATTTTTTTAAAGATGCATGTGCAAGCTTTAAAACAAAAATCCATAAAATTATATTATTTTAATTAGAAAAGCGCATTTTTTAAAATAGTAAAATTATAATTTTTTCATTCTTTTTCGGTAATTTTGTAAAAATTCCTTTTATTTTTTATAGGCAAATAGATTAATTATTATTAATTAGTTATGATAATTACAGCATTTAGAGAAACAAGCCCACAAACATAGATAAGAGAAGCACCCAATTTGCAACAAACAAAATGACATAATGAAAGCCCATGGTTGAACTCCATGTAGCGCTTCCAAAGCTCTAAGTTCTAAGCTAGCTAAATGCTGCACAACAATAAACCCAAGCATGACATCTACCCCAATATCCAATCAGCAATGGCAGAAATGGCCATCTGCTATAAGCAAAGCCAAAGAGACCATGGCCAATTCATCATGACAGCATAGTTAGCGGAATTCACTACAATTCAATGCCTCCAAAAATACCTTAACAGAGTTGGCAGAATCATCAAATATTATATATATAATCATTTTAATTATAAAATGTGAATATTACATAAATTAAAAATGTGGATTACAAAATTGTTCTGGTCAATTACCAGAAGAATTTTTTTTTAATTACTCTTAATTAATAGTTTACAACACATATAGATAATCACTCTTAATTACAACAAATAATCTTAAAGTAATATATTTGTTATATTTATTATTGACGTATACAATACAAATAGTTTTTAATTCGATTGACTTCTCTATTGTGCCAAGTCATTCCACACAATAAAGGCATATATATATATATAATCTTGGTGGAGATTGAAAGAGTATGCATGAGGTTCTTAAAAATTTGATACGGACCATGCCTAAATTTAAATTTTCAGCAACCCCATATATTAACTCATTATTAATTCACCAATCAAATGAATTAATGAGTATGATAAATCTACGGAAATTATAATTGATATAACTCCATTCATGCATTTTCATGGTGAATGGAATGGATTATATCTCTCTATTCACTAGTCTTTATGACCAATTCAGCTTCTATTATTAAGATAATTTTATATTAATTAAAAATAAAAAATTTAAAAATTTAATATGTAGTGAATAACTATTATCTAATTAATTAATTTTAAATTTTTAATAATAATAATAATATTTAATATTTTAATATATATTATTTATATTTATGTATTTAATATTTTCTGTTTATATAAAAATAAAAAATTTAACGCATACTAAAAATCAGCATCATTTTTACTTCATGCGAGTTTTGAATGCCTGCGATTTCTCCTGCGGCAAATATCAGATTCATACTTCCAATATCAAATATCTTTTTTTTTTTTTTTTTTTTTTTTTTTTTTAATATGGATTATAAAGCAAAATTACAATAAGAGGACACCACCATAAACGACTAAAAAATTTCTTTAAAAAAAAAATATTTGGTCCACGTGTTCCTCAAAACAGCCAAAAATGTGATAATTGCAAAAGGTACATCAAACAAATCCTTAAAATTTCGGACAAACTATTCCTTGTGATCACCTTATGGTAATAATTCAGGGGTAACTTGTAATATAAAACAAACATAAAAGCACCTAGCTAATGAATAATTATTATATAATTAATTAATTAATATTTTGATGGAATAAAATGAAATATAATCAACTTAATATAATTATAATATTTTTATTCACTATCATTGTGAATTATCTAATTTATTTTCACTATATAGTTATGAAAAATTTACTCACAAATAGTCTGATAGGATTTTATAAAAAAAATTTATATTTATGTGAATGATGGTGCATTGCACCAATATACTCAATAATTTATCATAATTATAATAAATTTTGACTATTTAATTGAATAATAATGATACTAAATAAATTAAAGTCATTATCCAAATTTCAAACTTGTTTCCATTGTGAATCAAGAAGAGGTTATAAATCTATAATAAAAATTTTTAAAAATGCAGAAAAAATTTATCTAATAAGAACATTGAATTGTGTATTTTATATAAATATATATATCCACCTGGGGTTGACTTGGTTAGAAGTTAGAATCAGTTGGTGGCACTAAGGACTTCGGACTGGGTCTACCAAACCCCTAACAAAACGGCATTTACTATTCTCTCATAGGAAACTCCTTTCTCAAAGGAAGGAGGAGGTTACTTTCCTGCTTCATTTCCCACCCTTCATTTTCTCTCAAGGCATTTCAACAAAAGATCCTTTTTTAAAGGAAACTTACCCTAATTTAAGTTAAATTTAACTCATTTCATTTATTTTTTATTAAACTAATTAATTATTTTACTTAAAAAAAATAATTCAATTATTATTATTTTTTTTTTAAAAAGAAGAAAGTTGTAGCCGGTCCAGCCGGCATGCTAAAGCTACTAACACTGACAGTAGGCCCAAATATCACCGCCAAAAAGTGGAGAGGATCACAGAATCTACGATTTTTTTTGAATTAGTTTAAAGGAAGGATAATAATAATAATAATAATAACAGTAGAAATACCGGGTTCTGGTGAATGACGTAGCAATGTTGATGAGGTGTACTGTTTTGATTTGGTTGTGTGTGCTCATTCAGTTTTTAATGTGACAGTGAGGGGACATTAAAACAAGTGGGGTCATTTTGTAAATGGGAGATACCTTGGTGGTTTCTTATATTTGTGCATCGTCGTTACAACAAACCCAGCAGTTTTCTTGACTTGTACAAGTTAGCAACCGGGTTATTCTGGTAACCTCCATTTTTTTTTCCTAAAATGCCCTCCGTTGTTTTACAAAATTAAAATTATAATTTTAAGAAATATAATTTCTTATTTAACGTGTAGATACACAACATTAGTGTTTCATTTTTTTTTATTTAAAAAAAAAACAGTGGTAAGAAATTGTTTTATTTTTTCCCTATTTTCAAGGGTAATATGGGGAAACAATAGAGTGGTTAAAGATAAAAAAGAATGGTTGGGAATAAATACGGAAACGGGCAAGCCTCGCATGTTACATGTCGTTCTTTCTCCCTTCATGCACACGCTTTTATTAAGTTTAATTAATTGTTTTTAAATGCCGATTTTAAGAGAAAATCAATTACTCCAATCCCAAGTCGAAATTTCCATTTTGGTTTTTAATTCTGAAACTATATTTTTTTTATTTTTTTAACCATTCATATATAATTCTCTTGGTGGAGGAATGCTTGTCACCTACTCCTTTTTAGTTTGCACTCTCTCTCTCTCTCAACTTCTTTAAAACTCTTTTCTAAAAAAAAGAAATCCATAGCTCACAACCTTTTCAAGGAGAAGGGAGAGACATAGCAGTGTTTTTTAACTTTTTTTTTAACTCTGTTTCTTTCTGGGTAATGGAGAGACACAGGTGTAAATTGTGCTTGAAGAGCTTCTCTAATGGAAGAGCTTTAGGTGGGCATATGAGGTCTCATATGTTGAATCTTCCAATTCCTCCAAAACCAGAAGAAGACCCACCCATTCAACTGAGTGAAGAGACCGAGTCAGCTTCATCTTCATCTTCAGAGGAAGAAGCAGAGGGCGAAGATAAAGGTGCTTATTATGAATTAAGAGAGAACCCAAAGAGAAGTATTCGATTGGTAGATCGTGAATTTTCTTTTGCTGTGGATGCTACGTCTGTTGTTCTTCAAGACAGAGAAAGCGAGACTGAGTCATCAAAGAATCCAACTCGGAGACGATCCAAACGGACTCGAAAATTGTTAGAGCATCAATATCACCTACAACAACAAAGACAAGAACAAGAAAACAACATAAAGAAGCTCAGTTTTAATAAATTTAGTAAGACCGAGTCATGGGCTGAGCCTGAACCGGTGAGTTCAATATCTGACACCACCACAGAAGAAGATGTCGCTTTCTGTCTTATGATGCTTTCAAGGGACAAATGGAAAAGAAAAGAACAACAAAATCAACAAGAACAAGAAGAAGAAGCTGAAAAATCCATTGAAGAAACAGATGAATCAGATGAATTCAAATCCTGCAAAACAAGAACTCGAGGGAAGTATAAGTGTGAAACATGCAAGAAAGTATTTAAATCTTATCAAGCTTTAGGTGGGCACAGAGCAAGTCACAAGAAACTCAAAGTTTATTCACAAAACAGAGAAACAGGGTTGGAGGCAGAGAATGCAGGTACTTCAACTTCTGTGGTAGAGAAGAAAGTCCATGAATGTCCCTATTGTTTTAGAGTATTTTCATCTGGGCAAGCTCTGGGTGGTCATAAAAGATCTCATGTAACTGGCATAGCAACAACACCTGCTAGAAGTTCCACAAAGGTAGAAGACAATTTGAATTTAATAGATCTTAATCTTCCAGCTCCAATTGAAGACGATGATGTTAGCCAAATTGAGCTTTCTGCGGTATCTGATGCAGAATTTGTCAACCACATTAAGAGGTGAGTGTTGACTTAGCTTAATTGGCTTACTAATTACTATGCTATTCTATCATCATCATCTTCGAAAAAGAATGTTCGATCCAAAAGTAAAAAGCTTTTGGCTACTTTTGCATTTTGGGATCTAAATTCATACCGATTTGTTAGTTTTAATTTAATTTAATTTTATGTTTCCTATTAGTATTTATCCAAATATAATTAATTTCTTGGTTCAAATTCTAACTGGAATTCATTATTATGTCTTTTGTTCCGTTTCTCTAACATCCCGAGTTAGAACATGAACATGATTCATTTTACAAATACAGAATTATTATTACTAAAAGTTAAAATTTCTTAATTGGGTTTTAAAATTTCTTAATTGGGTTTTCTTCTAAATAATTGTAGAGCTTTATTAAAGAAGTTAATAAGAATTCTTGGTGATGGGTTCTGTTCAAGTTTCCAGCTGTTGTAGAATTTTAGTTGTTTCTTACTTTCTTTCACCAGTCATTTTCTCAATTAAAAGAAGGAAAAATAAGAAAAAGTAATTCTCTTGGAAGATAGGAAGTTGATAAAAACCGTGTAATTTTATTAATAGAAAAGTAACTTCCACCACCTGTCAGTACTGGCGATGTACAGTTGACAAAGGAGAGAAGCCAATTCTCACTTATCTGCAAAACATTTTTCTTTTGCTCTCCAAGCATTTTCTTGCTTCTCTGTCTCGTTCTATTACTGTTTAATTGAAGCTTTCTCTTAAAAAGAGATCTGCTAAACCAGTAGAGATGAGACAAAGAAATTAGCATTTAGTGACGCGAATAGCCTTGAAGCTGCATCTGATTTACATTAAATATCTTTCCATATTTTGGAAACCTGAAAAGCTGATAGAGAGAAAAAGCAAAATCCTCTGTTTTTACTTGTAGAGAATAACATGTCTGGTTTGGCGTGACCAAAGCAATCTTTCCGAGTCAGGCTCAGTGCAAATATATGGAAACTTCAATGGCATTCATTAAATTTGTAGTAAATGAAAATGAGTGCTACCTTTACACCTTTCCTTTATATATATATATATATATTCCCATCTTAGAGTTCCTTTAGAAAAAAAAAATAAAAAAATTATACTGCATAATCTAGGGATTTAATGAATGGTACTTTATCTTGGTATTCCATTCTTTGATTTACAATGCAAAATGTTATATATTTAAAAATTTTAAAGTGCACTTTATTTTTAGGCTGTGTGTTTATTTCATAGTGAAATTTACCAAATTTACATTCAGTTGGAATGGAGTTTACATCATAGCAGATTCTCTAAGCCAACTCACTTGAGCAGCAAAATTTTGAATAAAACCATGAGCAGCCTAATTAGATTATCTTGGGATATATGAGAAAGAAAAACTAATAAAACATTGGGACAACTGCAAAATATCATCAATAATAGTATATGATATTATTAAACTAAAAATGTATTGGTCAAATAAATATAAGAATTAATGTACACATAAAATTGATATTTAAGTTAAAACACAAAGTGGGAATGCACTGTTACATGGTCAAACACAAGTTGTGAAGACTTGAAAACAGGATTCATTTATTCTATTATGTGCTTCACTTAGCATATGAAGTTTATTTATTTTTATTCCTCAAAAATATTTATTTTTTATTTTTATATAATGACGCTTTTTAGGAGCAGACTGAATATAAAGTCATTGTATTAATGCTTGTGGAGTGCTGAGACTGCCAAGATGTTCTGTTATATTTTTTATAGGCCTGAAAATAAAGCTGCATTAATTAGGTCAAAATTACCACACACATATTCTCAGGACGATGCCTATAATATATTCCCATATCAACGATCCGTCCTTTTAAGCACTTCTCCCTCATGTTCCAAATAATAATTTTTTTTTTTTTTTTTTTTTTTGCTTTCGACTGAACAATAATAAAAAGAGGGACAATGCAAATAGCAATTAAAGTTATTAATCATACCCTATTTATGAATTCCGTATTAATTACTATCCATTTTTATTGTAACTTTTTGATAATAAAAAAAAATACTTTAGCAACATGGGTAGATGCTGTGATTTTGAAACTTCCACTATTACCAATATCAGTGGATTTTCACTGTTCGATATTGCTATTAACAATAGCAAATTTTAGGTCAAGGAAGAATTTGTTTGGGGATAGATAATAGAATATTCTTGCGATAATTTTACTGAATTTAAAATTAAAAAAGTTTAAAATATGATTTTTTTTCTTTAAAATCAATTTTAGGCTCATAAAAATTATATTTATTGAATATGTATAATTACTTTTAATTTATGATTTAAAAAGCTAATATTAGCAATAATAATGTCAAATGAAAAGTGTACAGTAAATTTATTTTTTTGATTCCATGCCCATGAAAAGGATATGTCCTCTTCCCGAAGACTTCCCAAAGGGGACTCCCAAAAACCATTAGAGGAAAATAAATTAAAATTAAGAGTTCCCCCCCATGATTTACTGGTGTTATTCGCTCTCACTATTTTAAGATGCTTCTTATCTTTAATGTTGACCTAATCCATAGGATCGAGTCGGTGGGTCGGTTCTTGGTTCCATCCAATCATAAAAATAAAGATTAAAAAAGAAAAGTATATATACTTATATAGTAGTATGTAGAAGAAGAAAGAAGGATGAAAAGGGGTAGGGTTATGAGTTGTGAGAGTGAGTGCCACTTTCATTTCTCACACAAACACTCTCAAAAGTGATGTGGTGGGGAATGGTAGAAGTTTGAAGTTTGAACGATAAAAAGAAAGAGAGAAACAAACAAAACACTCCTTAACTTGCCGGCGTATTATGGACTCTTAAAAAAGTTCCCAAAAAGAAAGAGTCAAAAATAAATATAGTGATTTTTTACCACTTCTCTCTTATATTTCTTCAAACTCCTAACAAACGCTGCATCATCATTATCATCATTTAAAAATCACTTTCCCCTTGTAATTTATTCTCCGCTCATTCCCAACAAACATTACTTCTTCTTCTATTATATTATATGTTATCTTATTTCCAGAATTTTACTATATATATATATATATATATATATATATATCTGTGTGTGTGTGTGTGTCAAATGTCAAAATAATTAATTGAAGAATACTAGTTTACACGAGTAAGTTCTAATTTGGTACAACTTATGAAAATAACTTTTTATATGGAAAAAAATTCTATTCCTAAAAGTAATACTTCCAAAAGCAATTAATTGTCTATTTGTGTTTGATAAAATACAATCTAAAAACTGCTTATAAACTCATAAGAGTATTTTTGTCCACTAATTTTTTAAAATCAGCTACGCGTTTAATCTAAAATTCAGCTATTTTAAAAAACTTCAATTTTTAACTTATCCAAATAGTTAAATTTTAACTATCCAGATAATTACTTTTATTAATTTTGATATTTACCAGACACTATAAAGTGAACTAAAATCGACTTTTCACCTAAAAAAATTATTTTTTTCTTTCCATAAACTGTGCCAAACGGGTACTAAATAAATTTAGTATAACGTGACAAAATTGTCCCACTATTAATTAGTTTACTTTTTTTGTTTAAATTAATTTCATTAGCACTCTTTTTGTTTGCTTAATTAATCCTATACTTTTATAACTTATTTATTAATTGGAATTACGAATTATAAAAATATATTTTTTTTTATATTTAAGAAAGAAAATTTAAATAAAAAATTATTAATAGAAAATTTGAATAAAAAATTATTAATCATATTGCATATGTATTTATTATTATTAGACTATATTTTAATGTGTAAGTTCATGTAAAGAATATTACTGAATATTAATATACTCCCTCTATTTTTTTTATATATTTTGTTTTAAAGAGGGAAATTTTTTTTTTTATAAGTCGTTCTCAGATTTCATAATTATATTTATTATTTTTTTTTAATTTTATTCCTAGCTAAAAATTTATTTTATAATCAATAAAGTAATATAATAAATAGGCTTATATTAATTATTTTATATTAAAATTAAAATATAATAATTAATTTATTAATTTTTATATTTTTCTCAAATGCGATTTAGATAAAAGAATTGAGGAAGCATAAGTTAATGGTGCATAATTCATTTAGAAAGTAATTCCATTAGAAATTATAATATTTATATATTTATATTTTCTCTTTGGGGAAAAAAACTGAATAACATTTATTAAAATATTAAAAAGGCATACAAAGTAATTCCTTGGTAACGTGCAGTAATAATTAACTAACAATATTTGGATGAAAAACACGAGCAAATCCAAGAGTAATCATGTTGTCTCATTTTTTGCCACTAATTGTGTTGCAATAAAAAAAGTCAAACAAGTTCACTTACAATATATATTTTGTGTTTGGGCCTTGGTGGAGGTTTTGTCCGGTGCCATCCATTTGATTTAATTGATTTAAAATATTATTATTAAATTAAATTAATATTTTTAATTTAAAAAATTTTAAAATTAAATTAAATTATTATTATAATTAAATTATTAGTTTAATTTGATTTAAATACTTTCAGTTTCTTAATTTCAAATTAAAGATTTTTCTTTTTATATATAAATAATTATTATTTTATTATAAATTTAAGAAAAAATATTAATAAAATATCGATAATAAAAAAAATTTAAAAATAATTTCATATTATATTATCCAAAACTTATTTATTTCATTAATTAGTACGCTCAAAACTTATATTTTTTTTTTTTTTAAATTAGACTTTTTTATTTATCTTTAGTTAATTTTGATGAATGATATTTTTTTAAATTCTAAATTAATATTAGGTTAAAAAAATTTGTGATTGTATATAAAATAAAATTAAATATATTTAATTATAATAAAAAATAATTTATAAATATATATTATTTCAGTTTGATTCGATTTAAAATCGAATAAAAAATATTCAAATCTCAAACTAAATCAAACCTTTAATTTATTTTATTTTTTAAATTAAATCTAACCTAATAAATTATAAAATTATTAATTTTAATTTAATTTAATTTAATTAGATCGATCTATTTAGCTTTCACCCCTAGTTATATCTCAAACTCTAATCAACCCCTTTTTAATTAAATTACAACCTAACTGCCACTCAAAAGAAAGACCTTGATTTCTATTGTGGCAAGATTCCCATTACCAAGCATGTGAGCCAGTCCCCAACTGCCAAACCTGAGAAAAAATCCATACCCTTTCATCCTTTCTCGAACTTGGATTAGTCAACTAGGGGTTTATATAGGTTGATTTAGAAAACAAGTGATTAATATATCATGCCAAATCTATATTAAGAAATAAAATGAGCTTGACATTAATTCTATTTAAAATAAAATTATAACTTTTAAAATGTAAATAAAAGAAAATTAATAAATATAAAATATTATTAAATAAAATTAATATGAAATTAACTCCTAAAATATTATTAAATATTTTGATGAATTATTTAATTAATAATCCACTTTTATATTATTATAATTTAATAATTTATAATATATTTATATATATATATATATTAATATTTCGAGTTTAATAAAATTATAATAATTTGAAATTTTATTAAACCATAAATCAAACTGAAAATTTGATTTAATTATTTTTTAAACCATGATCAATTTTATATATTAACATGGTTTGATTTTGAACTGGCCGATTTTGTCGGGTTAAAGATTTTATTTTTAACATCCCAATAGCCAAACACACACAAGAAGACAATATTGTGCATATAATTGTTTGCCATTTGCCGCGAATTTTTGTTTTTTGTTTTTTTTATTTTTTATTTTTTAGATCATCATTTTCGAGTTGAGGAGAGTTGCTGTGTATTTTTACATAATAATTTTTCATGTGGTTCATTTTAATTACTTAAAAATTTTAAAAAAAATTATATTTTGATAATATTTGATATAATGAATCTATTGATATATTTTTCATACTAAACAAAAATCATCTGGACTGCTAAAAAATATATTAGAAATGCGTTAAATCTAAACCGTTAAATATAATACATAAAATTTTCAATACATTTTTAGCAGTCCAAATGATTTCTGTTTAGCATGAAAAATATATCAATAAATTCATTACATCAAACACTATTAAAATATAATTTTTTAAAAAATTTTTAAAATTTTTTAAATAATTAAAATAGAACACATGAGAAGCTACTATGTATTTCAACCCATCATTTTCCCAGCAAATAAACAAGTGTTGGAATTTAGAAAGATTGGCTTGTTTCTTATACTGCTCACCCAACTTTGGGCCATGGAAGCCAGCTTATCCTAAAATCTTTTTCTTTTTGGTTTGCACTCTTCTACACATGTTTTGTTTCGTTTCCTTCTTTTTGGGGTTTCTCTTAATTATTTTAATCATTTATATAAACTACATAATAATCTTTATATATCCTTGTTTATATGCAATATGTGGGCATTTCCTTTGGTTGACGCTACTAGTGCCATGATTCCATGCCCATCCTTGTAAGTCACACAGGCCCACTCAAAAGCTAACCAACCACTAGTAAGTACGTAGGGGCATTGATATTTCGAATATTTTTTTTTTAAATATCATTTTAAATTTTGGTAGAAAAAAAGTTTAATAATATTATTTAATTGTAAAAGGTTTGTATTAATAATGTGAAAATTCATTATAATAAATTATAATTATATTTTTAATATATATTTTTTAAAATATACAATTTAAAAAATAATACTTATTGGATTCACGCCCAACTAATAATGTGATAATTTCATATAAAGCAAATATAAGAATTAATTATGAATTTTTATTAAGAAAATAAAATGAATAAATGCTATTTTAATTTAATAATTTCATCCAAAAGAGTTTTCCTGTCTCACATGTGAAATTCCTCCAACCAACTCCAATCCAAGCTGGCCATACATACAGCAACAACCCAATACAAAAACTTGCAAATCCAACAACGGGAATGGTCCCATAAAATGTTTTGAATCCTCTTTTGCTCTTGGCCGGCGAGATCATATTAGATGGAAGGAAGAGCACGTGTAGGGAGCGTGACACGAGAAGCGGGAAATTTACCACGTCGATGGTTGCCTGTATTGTATTACTCAAAAGCAGGGAAAGCTGAATTGATCAAAATAAATTAGCTAAAAGTAATTAAAATTGATTATTTTATAATTTATTTGATTTAATTTAGTTTGAAAATTAAAATAAACAAAATATTTAGTTTAATTTATGATTTAAATATTTTTTTTTATGTCAAATTGAATCAAATAAAAATTATATATATATTTATTATTATTATAATTAAATATATTTGATTTTATTTTAAATATAACTAAATATTTTTTTAAATCTAATATTAATTCAAAATTTTTAAAAATACCATCTATGAAAAGTAACTAAAAATAAATAATAAAAAATATAATTTTTGAAAAAAATACAAATTTTAATTATGTTAATTAATGGAATATACAAGTTTTGAGTTGTATAATATTGAATTATTTAAAAAAAAATTATTATTGATATTTTATAGGTATTTTTTTCTATATTTATAAAATAAAAAATAACAATTTATAAAAAATAAATCTTTAATTTAAAATTTACAAATTGAAAATATTTGAATCAAATCAAACCGAATCAAAATCGATGATTTAACTATAATAAAAATTTAATTTGATTTAAAAAAATTTTAAATCGAATATATTAATTTGATTTGATAACAATCTTTCAAATCAAATCAATTCGACCCTTTGTGAAAAGAAATTTTCTCTGTTCCTTGGAATATGCTTCTTCTAGTCCTCAAATTTCATTATTGCACAAGTATGTTTCCTTTTTATCCCAAATAAATAAAAAATAAGCTTAATATATAGTTGAACTTTTCTTTTACTTTTACATGTATTGTTATTTTTGTTGCTACCTTTAGCAATAATCTAAATGATTTTGTCACTATATTTAAATATGTAAAAAGTAGAAGAATTTTCTCATAAACGGTCATTTTTATTGATATTTGCATCACACTTAAATATAAAGTATAAATAAAGCGGATATACAACGTGCAAATATAATTACAAAGCGAAATATAAATTACCAATACATCATTGTACTTATTTGATTTCTCATGAATAATTAAACTAATGTATATGTGATTAATCTCAATCCATTAAATTTAAAACAATATATAGTGATGTCAAATTGTTAATGGCCTTCTACTTTTTTTCATCTTAATTTTGTATGTAGATTTTTGTTTCTTTTTAAATCTTTGGTGGCATGTCGGCCGTAACTTTGATGGCCTCAATGAAGGAATGGATTGGAGAATTGACTTTATTGGTGTTAAAAATGATAGGAAATAGTAAGAAACATCATTGATATTTGACGGGCGACTTTCATTAATTGCTTGTGTCATATGCAGTCCTTCTCAACTTCTCTCTTTGTCTCTAAGGTCATTACTTTATATTCTTTTTTTTAATTTTTTAATTTATTATTCTTCTTAAATGTTAGTATTTTCTTGGTTAAACTTGATTCTATTATTAAGTTAAGAGATGTATTATTGTTAATTTAACTAACTGCAGCTGCTTATTATTAATAATATTATTCATGGTTGTTAAAATAGGACAAGATTGGCTGTTTTCAGAAATTAAATAAAAGATTGATCCGATTAGTTTTAAAAATTTATTTCAAAAAATTAATTAAAAAATTAATTAATCGGTAAATTGATTGAATTTGATTGATTTTTTTTATTAGAGTGGGTCATATTTTTTTTAATTTTAATCAAAAATAATAAATATCAAATTATATTTATTTTCATATATATATATATATATATCAATTTTTTTTATTTAACTGATTTAATTATAGATAAATTTTTAATCATTTAATTCTCTGCCTTTACGATTATTTAACTGATTCCATTTTAAAAATATTGATATTATCCAAACAACTGCCTATTTGCAGCTTTCTTTTTTTCTTTGAAGAAAGCTATTTACTGCAATTTAATTAATTAAGATGCTTATAGTTTCATAAAAAAAAATGCTTTGGTATTTGTAGCTATTTAATTTATTTGTTTGATTTCCCAATTTTTTTTCAATATTTTTTCTAAAAATTAATAAAAAAAGACCTAATACATATTTTTTCCTATGAATTTGATACGAAAAATTAATTTACCCCTGAATTTTAAAATAAATCAATTTAACATATCCATTAAATTCTCGTTTATTCAATTTGGAACACGTATATTCCACATGCGCTGACGAGAAAAATATCAGTGAATCATTCAATTTTTCTGCTGATGTGTGATAACTTTTTAGCTACTATACAATGGCAATTATTCTATTACCCCTATTTAAATTCACTTATAATTTAGAAAAGAAAATAAAGAAGTCAAAATTTGAAACAACAAACAATTAAATCTGTTTGTAACTGATGAACAATCGTTTCTCTCTATGATATGATTTTTACTGGTAATTACTCTATTACCCCTATTTAAATTTACTTATGATTTAGAAAAAAAAAAATAAAGAAGTTAAAATCTGAAAAAACAAACAATTAAATCAATTTGTAAATAATCAACAATGGCTTCTCTTTATAACATGATTTTTACTAATAGCAAATTCAGAGAAATTCTTTGACAAAATTTTGAATTTTATAAAAAGAGAAAAATCTCTCTTTTTTTTTTTAAAGAATTGCATGGATTTGATTTTGATCGTTGTTGTTGTTGTTGGACAGAGAGAAAGATAGATAGAATGAGCGGTTGAGGTCGTTGCAGCTCCGATAGGCCTATCATAGCCTTTGGATTGAAAATTCTCCTAGGTCTTCAGTGACGCACAGCTGGTGAAGCGATTGTCGTTGCCTCCCCCTCGCACCAGCTCCTCATTCAAAGAGTTTACAGTAACAAAGTAAAAACAGAGTAATGGAGATTCAAGAAAATTTGGGTACGAATTATGTTTATAGAGGAATAAATAGCTGACTGCAGAGGCTTTTATTGATTCTTCAACGCCTCTGCTTCTTCATATTGAGAACAAATTTGTGTATGAATTCTACTTTATTTTTGTTTTGCACTCTTAACTGTGTGATTTTTGTCTCATAGAAATACGTTTTTTCCTCTCCAAAATGTATTCTCTTATCTTACACCTTAAATCTATTAACTAATCACAAAAACATGAATGTTTACTCCTCTGAGACCTAGAGAAGCAAGTTGGGATTGCCAAGAAATGGAAGTTCATGGCTGTACTTGAAAAATATCTTTCAATATTTCGCGTTATAGGCATGAAGGGTGATACCAATACTCCTAAAGCCAAATTGAAACCTTTTTTATAGGATAAAGCTAAAATTATTGATTAAAGCTTGATTTTTTATTTTTTTTTTTGAAATTAGAATTGTGAAAGAAGATGAAGAATCAATGTCTATTTCTTTTAGACGAAGGAGAGAGATGGAGAGATTGACAGGTGAGATGAAATTTTCTAGAAAAATAATATTTTATTTAATTTTATAACAAAATAATAAATTTTAATTAAATTAAATATTAGGTGATAATTAATTAGACCTTTCACATATTTTTGGGCACGTGTTTCTATGCATATGGCTAACTAGGACAATTATATACTCTCTTTAATTTTTTTTTTATAAATAGTTTTGAAAAAAAATAGGACTAATTACTATCAGATCCCTGTATTTTGATCAATTATATTAAAAAGTCCCTATATTTTCAAAATTATATTAAAATATCCTTATATTTTGGTTCCGTTAAAATCTGAGGTTCTTCCGTCTATTTTTTGTCCTTTTTCCATTAGTCAAACCACCAAAAATAGGGTTAATTATTATGAGATCCCTATATTTTGATTAATTATACTAAAAAATTTTTATATTTTTAAAATTATACTAAAAAGTTCTTACATTTTGGTTCCGTTAAAATCTGAGGTTCTTCTGTTATAAAATCCGTTAAATCTATATAAAAAATCCAAAATATCCCTCATTTTCAATTTAATTTTCACTCAAATGCCACTAATTTCAATAATACCAAAATTTTCATTTTCCCTACCACAACCACCACCACCACCACATAGCACACACAATTTAGATTGGTTCCAATCCGTCAATAGAATTTACCATTTAGAAGAAAATAACAAATTTAGGCGAGATGAGAGAGGGAAAAAAAAGAATTAAATACAAATTGTGTTTGGCTTAGAAGTACAAGACAGAGTTTTTTCAGAAAAACAAATTGTATGCTAAATTAGGACCTCAAAAAAGGAGAAAAAATTTACAGAAATAGAAAATTTCACTACAACAGGAACAATGAGCATCACCGACAATCAATCCTCATGAAAGAAATCAAACAATTTGATGATTCAAAGCTAAGAGTGAAAGGCCTGGTTGAATCGGGTCTTGCTTTCATTCCCTGTTTCTTCATTCATCCATCTGAAACATTATCAAATCTAAAATCCAGCTCTCGAAACGAAAAATCCAACGCCACCATCCCTACCATACCTTTCTGGCCAATGGCAAATATTGGTGGACCAAGTGTCAAAAGCATGCCAAAAGTTTGGGTTCTTCCAAATTGTAAATCATGGGATTTCGAGGGAGGTTCTAGATAGTACAATTAGAGCAGTCAAGGGATTTCATGAATAACAGGTGGAGGAAAAAGCACAATGGTATTATAGGGAGATGCAAACCACCACACCACCAAAATAATGACGAATGACGACAAAGAATAAGAAACAGAGAGATAGAGAGCGAGTGAAATGTGAGAGAGAGGTTATTCAACGACTGTG
>CANXYC010343228.1:0-41998 GCA_948193065.1 Aleurites moluccanus | reverse complement strand
TTCAATGAAAGCGAAAAGGGGTTGGCAATAGACTTGGTATGCACCAACAAGGTGAACTACTATGGCTACATTGGCAATGTCTAGTAGCCAATATGGGTTATAAAAACCAAACCCAGTAAGGAGATTTCCAGGTGACATGTCTCCAAAAGCTGCATAGCCAAAGCAACCGCAGAGCATGTAGAAAAAGGTTGTCACTGTAACACTTATTAGAGTTGCTTTCTTCATAGTCTTGGCCTCTGATGGTGGAGATTTGATCGTGTCCTGTTATAGAACAAATATTGCAAGTTAGCTTAAAAGTAAAAAAAAAGAAAATAGTTAAACCGTCAAAATGTAATTCGCTTGTAAATTTGCTTTTAAAAATACCTGAATTTCAATAAGGATTAGCGAGTAAGAATAGGCGAAAGCAATGTCACCAAGTGCTTGGAAGCTTCTCCAAATTTTCTGAGTTTCAGTGACAGTTCCAATGCTTATTCCAGTTAGACTTCCCATGATTTTTCCAGTTTCTGCAACTTTACCAATTCCAAGTCCAAGGCCAATTGTTGAATAAGTGAAGGACATGACAGCAGCAACAATGGAGAGCCACCATAGCTTTTCAAAGTCAGGAATTTGAGAGAAAATTATTTCTGCTATTCCAAATGCAATCATGTAAGGATTAGCATTCATATGGCATGGATCTTTGCCTCCAGTCTTGTGGAAACAATTTGACCTCTTGACAGCCCTGTTTCATAATAACAAACAAAAGAAAAATATTAGCTCAGAAAATTCAAAATTTCAAAACATCCAAAATTAACTAGAAATTTAAAAAATATTCATAACTCACATCATGCTTATGGAAGATGCTATTGTGTAACCAATGGCAACTCCAAAAAGGTTCAAGTACTGAACATATCCACATATCTTAACCTTAGCACCTCCTGAAAAATGGTTAAAAATCAAATTTAGTGTAAAGATTAATGAATTCTGAAAAGAACCCAAATTTTAATTTTACAAGAAAAATAAATTTTATACCAAGATTGGATAGAACAGCATCCATGTAAGTGTAATTTCTCTTGCCATTATCAGAATCCCCTGTCCGGTAACAAGCAGAAAGCAAAGTAGAAGTATAGTAAGTGACAAAAGAGAACAAGAACATCACAGTAGGACCAGCAATCCATCCAAGCTGAGCTACAGCCCATGCCAAAGACAAAACTCCAGACCCAATCACAGCAGTAATTATGTGAGCACTTGCAGTCCAAACAGTTCCTGATTAATTAAAAAAAAACAGAACAAAAAGCAAAAAATAAATCAGAACCCGCTACAGAAAACAGAGGAAATGGTTAATTAAAATTCTGTGGTAAACAAGTTTGAGAAGTTAAAGAATTTACCTGTTCTCTTAAGGCGGCCATCATCATCATCACACCATTTAGAGCCACCTTGATGAGGCATATCAACAGAGACATTGAAGACTTGTGGAGGAAAATGGTTGTTGTTCTTTGTGGCTATGCTCTCACCCATCTTAATTTGTTCAAGGAAACAAAATGTAGAGAACGTAATTAAGCTTTCTTTCTATATGGTTGAAAATTATATGAAAGTTGGTGAATTATGTATTATATTGAAAGAAAATGATGGCTCTTCTTCCCCTTCTTTAATTGGATCAAAGAATTCCAGTTATGAGTATTATGTTAACTCTGAGAACTAACAATAACTGACACAGAAACAGAGATACAGACACAGATACACCTCCCAAGAATCACAAAAACCCAAAAGGATTTATACTCTTCTATTTTTTCTTTTTCACTTCAAGAAAGGGATCAGAGAGCGTGCTTATAATAAATCAGACACAGTATCGGCTACTGAGAGGTAACAAGGAAGTGAAATAAGTGGAGGGATACAATATATGGGTTTACAGCAAGGTATATATAACAAACGAGAGGCAACAAAAAAAAAAAAAGTATTCTTTATGTGTATGTCCGTGTGATAACAATCTCTAGATTTAAAAAGATATTAACACACCGAGCATAAGTGCATATTTTTCTGTATGATTGATTTAAATTTTTTTTTTTTAATATTTAAAAAAAAAATTATTATTTTCACCGAATAAAAAAATAATACAAAAATTATATATTAACAAATTATTTTTTAAAATCACATCTATAATACTGATTTATGTGTGAATTTTTTTTTTATTAGACCTGATGTACATAGGGAAAATTAGAGCTTTAAGATTAAGAGACTAAATTAAAAAGCATTAAATTATAATATATTAATCTGTAATTTTACATATTCATATTTATTTATAAATATAATAAAAAATTAATTATCTTTAAAAAAAATATAACATCATTAATTTGAAGACAGTAATCCATTTAATAAATTCTTGGAGGGCACAATGGTCAAACAAAAAAAAAAGAAGTGAAACAAAAATTACAATACATGGTGCGAATTTGCACGTGTAAAACTGTTTATTTTAGCTAAAACAACTTCATGTATGGGTTCTTGGCGAAAGAAAAGAAAAATAATAATTTATTCGGTGCTACTTTTATTGTTAATAAAGAGTCGTATATAGAGAGTTTTGTTAGTTAAAATAAAAATTATTTGCTAACTTAAGATTTTTTTTTTAAAAGACTAATTTAAGATATTAAGTTAATTAATAATAGAAAAATATATTTTATTGTAAGGGTTAGTTTTATTTTGGGACAAGTATAAAAAACATATATATAGTTAAGATTATTTATAATTTATCATGCGTGATTTATTTTTTTATAAAAATAAATATGTGATTTATATCGTTAATAATTAGAAATATGAGTATTAATATTGTTAATGGGTGTTTACGTGGTGTCATCTAATTTATTTTTAATTTTAAAAAATATTATGTGGATTTATCCACATGACATGTTATTTTTTAAAATAAAATATTCAAAATTATTAATTTTAAAATTTTAAATTTTAAATTTTAAAATTATGAATATTTTAAATTTTAAAATTATAAATATCTTAAAATTAAAATTAAAAAATTTTCGATATATTTAAATTTATAATTTTTAAATTAAATAAAATATTAAAAATTAATAATTTTTAAAAGAAAATAAAATTTAAAATTTAAAATTATAATCTTTTAAAATTTTAAAATATTTTAAAAATAAAAATAAAAATTGAAAATTTTTGAATTTAAATTTATAATGTTAATAATAAAATAAAATATTTCAAAATTAATTTTAAAATAAAATAAAATTTAAATTTTAAAAATTAAAATTAAAATTAATTATCTTCAAAATATTTAAATTAAAGAATAAAATAAAATATTGAAAATTAATACTTTTTAAAAGAAAATTAATTTAAAAATTATAAATATTGTAAAAAATTAAAATTAAAAAATCTGAAAAATTTTAGATTAAAAATTATTAAAATTTAAAATTTAAAATTTTTCAAAATTATTAATTATTAATATTTTATTTTTAAAAATAAAATGCCACATATGTGATATTTATCAGAATTAAAAATAGAGTAATTGATATCATGTAGGTGTCCACTAACAATATTAGTACTATATATCTCTAATGACTAACAGTAAAAATCTCATATACGTTTTTATTAAAAAATAAATCACGTACTTCAAATTATAAATTGTTTTAATCATAAATCTATTTTTTATATTTATCCCTTTTATAGTGGATAAAAATCAATGTTTGAAAAATTTAATATTTTTCAAATTTATTTTTGCCTTATAAATATATATAATTATTGATACTACTATTTAATATTTAATACTAATAGTTATTATAAATAATACCCTAGAAATTCAGTGTCTGCCTTTTTATATTAAATTAAAGACTTTTAATCCTAATAACATGATCAGTAAAATAATTAATTTAGTGATTAAATATACGTCTCATTACATTACAAGTTTTAATTCCAAACACTTTATTAATTATATTCAATAAAATTTTAACTAAGATTAGAACTTGCAAATTCATGATTGGAAAGGTAATTCCAAATTTCAAATTGCCAAAAATATATATATTCTTTAACCTCTCAAGAAGCAATGCTAGTCCTTATTATGTGGAACATTGATTGAGCTTGACTATGTAAAATTAAGTTATATTACTTTTGTCTAAGGTACGCATGAATAATATCCAGGATTATTCTTGATTGCTTTTGTAATTTACAAGACTGCTTCATGTGCTCTTTTCTGGCAATACATTTTTATAGCATTCCAAAAGTAAAAAAAGGGTAAATTAGAGTAATTAGTACTTTTTTTTTTTTTTGGGTATCTAAAGTGAGATTTTCTAGTCATATATTCTTATAGCTTTAATTTCTGTGTGTAAATAACTAATTAAATATATTATGCATACAAAACGTAACTTTTCACAATTATTCACTTTCCCGTGCACATATACCTATATTTTTTTGCCACCAACTTCTCATTTGAACTATAAAAAGAAGAGACAAATTAAGTCTATTAATACATAGTTGTGTACTGATATGCAGCTAATTCATGTATTAGAAGCATTCTATGAATACAAAATTATGCATCGAATTTATGAAACTTATAATCTATATGATATGATAATTGAATCCAACCAGTTAAAAATAGAAAGTTATAAATATATACCAATCAAAATGAAATTTAAACTAAAAATTAAAAAATAAAATATATATAGCTAGGTTTTAGAATAGTTAGTGAGGAAGCACTTTTCTTACTTTTGAAAGTAAAAAAGAAGTTTCTTCCACGATTTTTAAGCAATATATATAAATTAAATGGTGAATGGTTAAAGACAAAAATGTCTATCTTGCATAGTACAATATAATAATGAAGATAAATTAAAAGTCTTACCTTCATGCTAGTACTTGTTTAATTTCTTCCCTACTGTAAACTCTCCTCTATATATCAATGCAAGAAATTAATAAAAGCAACTATAAGAAGAAACTTAATTAATAGAGAGGGATATATATAAATATCTATACATATAAGGGTTTTAATAATTGGGTATGGCTCTATGTGATGAAATGTATAGCTTTATATAGAAGAAGGAAGAGGAATTTAAAATGATATTTTAATTCCAAACGTCTATTAAAAAGACCCTTTGTATTAAAATTGTCACTTGTGGAGCTTCTCAGCCATCGTTATTGTTTGGGAATTAGGTTCTTTCTTTCCCTCATAGTTATTCATTCCATTATAAGAAGAGTATATAGTTATAAATATAATTAGTAAGTGTGATGAGTACTTGATACATAATTTCAGTCAAATGTTTTTTTTTTTTTTTTTTATCTTATTCTTAAAATAAGCCAAACATGGTGAATTACCACTACTTACACTTAGCTAGGCTTTTCTTTCTTTTTTCTTTTTAAATAATAATGATAATAATATTCATAATTATATGTGAAAAAACTCCATTCCTATTGATGGTTGGACAATTAGTATCTAATTCTCATCTTTAAAGTTCCCAATGAATGAGGAATTAAAGAAAGGTTATTATGCAAAGATATACTCCCTCTATTTTTTTATATAAGTCATTTTGGAGGAAAGCATAAAAATTAAAAAATTAATCATTATACATTAATTTTAATATAAAATTATTAATACAATCCTATTTATTCCTTTAATCATCATTAATATTAAGAGAATTAAAAGTATAAATTTAATTTTTAATTAGATGTAAAATTAAAAGAAAATAATAAATACAACTTTAAAATCTAAGAACGATTTATTAAAAAAAAAAAAATTCTCTCTCTAAAACGACCTATATAAAATAATGGAGGGAGTATACACTTTATGACTTAGAGAGATAGATAATGTCTTTGAATTAAGTTTGAATTTATTCTCTTTTTTTTTTTTTTTGGTATTTAGTGAACCTCCCTTTCAGTGTAAAGATGGTATATTTTTCTATTTTTTGATGTGCTTTAAAACAATTCAATGTACAAAGGATTGCCACTAAATATTTGTTCAAGTTTGATGCTTTTGAATTATCAAATTTTGTGTTTTCATAGTAATATATGATAATAATAGATGTGCTTGTTCAATATTTTTTATTTTTATTTTCTATATTCAATTGAGACATTTGTGTTATTATTATGAATATCTTATCATTAGAGTTTAAATTATAAATTTCGAATGATTTCATGAGAGATTTACTCCATCTTGTGTATTTTTATTTTATTGATAATAATTAGACTAAATACATAATTTTATCTAATAAAAGGAATATTATATAAACTCAATTCATCCAGTCTTAATATCAAAATTAATTAAAATTGGCTATATAAATTTTTTATTTTTACAACTTATAAAGTCTTTAAATCATATTATATATAATTTTAAAAAGAAAATTATTATTTTCACAACTTATATAAGTTATTGTCACAGTTAATTAATGAGAAAATTATGAATATATGACCAATATTTTTAGTGTGGCGTTGACTATGAAGTAAGTTAAACAAAACCGGTGATCGATATTAAAATGAATAAATAAAGCTAATTATTGCCCCAATAAGAGAGTGAAAATTATTAATCAATATTTAATATGCTTAATTAATTCAATCATGGGTAGAATTCATATGGTCCCTACACGTGGCAAGTCCATTGACACACACGTTGGGCAATAATTCTTGTCACCTCCTTGCTTTGAGGGTTTAATTAGTATATTATTATTATTATTATTATTATTATTAAGATGATGATTATGATATAACATAAAAATGGCATTATGAAACCTTTATAACGAGAGGCCATCTTTTAATCCAAGTTCAATCGTTCAAAGGCATATTCTTATCTTACTTATCTTTTGTTATAATTACTTTTAATCCCAAAAGCTCTTATACGTTAATTAAAAGTATTCGATTTTGATATATATAAATGTACGTAGCAATCAGCAGATGCAAATTAACTATCATAACACAAAATGAACTACTTAATTGATGCTTTTAATTGCTTGTGCTTTGTCCATCTCTCTCAAAATTATGTTAATGTTGATATCTATGGACTAACGGAGATGAAAATAAAATTCGAAACCAATCTAGAATATGGGTTTCATCCATCAATTTATAATTCTCCCATTACGAATCTTTCTTTTTGATAAGCTTGAATTTTTTTTTCTTTTTAAATGATAGATATTGTCATGAAGAATGTTGATTCTATTTTATCATATACAAATGCCTAAATCTTAAATTGCAAACTCAATCAAATTTAATTTGATTACTAGTTTTTTCTCTTTGTTTAAATGTGTGGAGATTTCAAAATTTTCATCTATTATATTATAATATAAGTTAAAAATAATAATGATATAAGTTCAGTATTGTAAAACTTAAATTCGACTATTTTTATTTAATTTTTTTTTAAATTACATCAAATAAAATTGAATTTTTTTAAAATATTAATTATTTTTTTACATTTAATTTATTTAAAAAATTTATAACACACTGAAAAACTAATAATTGTCTCTCTCTTAGCTAGTAATTATAATTTCACTATATGGGAATTCAGTATTTTATATACGTAAAGGTATGTTTGTATGCATCTAAAAGAGAGTGCTTAATTCACTAAAATCTTGATGTATATGCTGCTTCGTTGTCGTTTCTGATGCTCATACAAATTGGTCTGTTGAGTGTATATAAATTTAAAAATTAGAAGAAAGATTCGATTGTCTTTTTAATTATTTTGAAGCTTTTGTTGATGACATTTGAGACAGTATGTGTGTTTGCCAACTACTAAAGTACGCATGCAGCTCACTAATTAAGTAAAGGCCAAATTAAATTAACGTTATAAAAAGTGATTACTGAAAATATATATATGTATGTCTTAATCAGATTTGGATGCAGTTCTTATTGATTAATCAATTAAAAATTAAGGAACAATAAAGTACTTATGATATGAAAAATCAAGAATTTGGATCGTCCTAAATCTATTGATGATGTTCTTATGAAACTGCCATTTTGGTAGTTTTTTAAATAAATTAAAACAACTAATTGGCAGCACGTAGGGGTAGGAGGTGAGAAATAATTGATATCAATCAAATTAAATTAAATTAAATTTGATTAATTCGATTTAATTTAATTTATATTAAAAAATTTAAAATAATTAAATAGATATATATATATATATATATATATATATATATATATATATATATATATATATATATTATTTTTTTATTAATTTTTTAACATGTTATTAAAAAGTTTTCACATATTTTGTTATTAATTTATATGGATAAAATAGATCATATCTAATCATGTTTGAATTGATTAACATGTTATGGGAATTGATTTATCAATTAACATGTTTGGATTGATGAAATAAATTTTAATTATTTTAAATTTTATATAAATTCAAACTAATTATAAATAAAATTTGTACAATCAACTTTAAATTTATGAATGATGTGAAAATTCACCACCTGTATATATGGACATGGAATCTCCGCAGATATGTTTAGGTACAATAAGATCTAATGTTGGGCATCACTTGCTACCTTGCCTCCCATATTGACGTGTTAGAAATGATGGCAGCTGGTATGGTTTTGGAAATATCAATTTTAAAAGTTAATTATTAAAATTAGAGAGTTTAAATATATAAATTTATTTAATATTTTATATGTAATTTATGTGAGATTAATTATATTTTAATATTCTGTTTAAGTGATAACTGAGTTAATATAATTTTTATTAATTTTAGTTAACACTTATAAATTTATAATGAAAACTGAATTGATTGAATTGAAAATTCAATAATCTGAGTTCACACTTATAATTTTATAATGAAAATTAAATTGATTAAATTGAAAAATTAATACAAATAAAGAAATAAATTTGAAAATTCATTATCACACGAAAGACAATTAAAAAAAATTTACCATGAGATAAGAATTAAAATCAAAGTAAATTCAAAATATATAAAAAATTAAAAGAGAAATTGAAATTCAAGTTTAAATTATGATTGAACATGAGTATTTATTTGGATATTTTTTTTCTCTGATACCAAGTTAAAAATATTAAAAATTTATATAATTTTAAAAATATTAATCTCAAAAATTAATTATTGAGGGTGAAGAATTCAGATATATAAATTGATTCAACATTTATTTTGTTCATATGAAATTAATTATATTTTAATTTGATGTAAAAAAAGAAAAAAAGAAAGAAGAAAGTCAAAAACTAACTAATCATGGGAAAATATATTCTTTTCCGGAGTCAGTAATGCATGCAAGAAATTTCTACTGTGTAACATAACAGCTAGCAATACATATAATATGAAATCAATTTTTTTAAAAATTATTATCAACATTCAACTTCTACCCTAATTTCTAACTTCCTCATATATATATAGTAATGAATTCAACATTAAATGAATAAATAAACATGGGACAGTTTTGTTTTATTTTAGGAGCTATGGATTATGAGAGAAAAATCAAAAAGTAGCAAACTAAACATGACATCATTTGGAAATGTTGTATGTAAATGCATGGATATAGACTCGGCTGAATTTTTTGACTAAATTTATTATATAAAATATATTCTTCATGAAATGCTGAAAGATATAAATATATAAAGAATGACCCAAAATTGAAGCTGCTTGATTTCGCAATCTCTAAAAGCCAAAAGCAAAATGCATTAATTTTGGAAGAAAAAATAATAAATAAGTTGCTTAAAAGCGATTGTGAAACACCTACAAATGGAACAATTGTGTATGCCTCACAAGCGAGTGAGTCAAGGGGGAAGAGAATTTCCGTAAAATGATTTTTCCATAGAATATATTTAAGCATCACTCTTAATCTTAATATCTCTTTAATTGTTTATTATTCTTCTTGATTTCTCTAAAGAAGTGTTAGGTTTTACTTTTATATTTGGCCTTTACAGCCCGTAATTACTGAACCCACTTGCTCAACTAAAGAAAGAATTCTTATTAGGAGCTACTAATTCAATGACTGAATTCTAATCTAGATTTTCATTAATATTCTATATATCACTTTTTAGCATTAGAAAGCAAACTCCAACCTCAGTTTTATGTCCTGGTAAAAAATGTACTGCCCTTAAACTAAACTCGTGAGTGCCATTAATACTATAAATTAAAAAGATGAAATTACTATTATATGAAACTTTGGTAATGAAATTATTTAGTAATATTACTAGAAATTAATATTATTGGCAGCATTATTAATACTAATATGTATGTTAACATTTGATAACACTGTCAATATGTTGTTATATTTCATAATTAACGTTATTAACATGTTAACAAAACTTCGCAATTACTCTTAGTTGTTATTTTTAATTAAGATCAAATATCAATATTATTAAATCTATATATTTGAAAAAGCCAAAAAAGAAAAAACTAAGTGAGATGAAAGAATCCTGAAATCCTCCCATACCCACAATATTGTTGTACATATATCTTCAAGTTGTAATTTGAATCAAGAATTTTATTTGGATGGATAACAATTAGCCAACAACTGTTTACCATAGAGTTGAGAATAAAAAAGAAAAGAAGATCATAACATAGCTTTACATTTATAAAAGAGTTGATGCAAAAGAGTTATAGAGAATCCAAACACCATTAATGGCAGCGGCACCGCTAGAAAAGAGATGCAGGTCAAGATTCCTTCAAAACATCAAGAAAGAAGGAATTTTGGTGAGATTTTTGGGGTAAATTGATCTGAAAATTTTGATGTTTGTGAGATTTTGGAGTGAATTGAAATGAAAATTTTGAAATAGAAGGGAATTTGACAATAACGTTGATATTTCATTCAATTTGTATGAAGAAAAGACAGTTATTATCGAGAGAAATTATAAAAGAGAACTGAAATTATAACGAATAAAAAGTATTTTGGATATTTAAAAAAAATAATTAAATTTTAACTTTTATTAGGTTTGACTCATAAAAAAATGAGAAAAAATAGATATGATGATGTATTTGTATAACATAAATATAATATATGGATATTTTAGTATAATTTTAAAAATAGAATGACATATTAGTATAATATGAAAAAATACAAGAGTATCAATATAATTAATCCTAATAAATAATTAAATATAATTTATATTAAGATTTATATTATGCATCCCATTTTGTGTTTTTTATATTTTTATTTAAAAGAAAAAGAGACGTAATGAGTTATTTTTATAATGTCAAAGTTACTTTTTGCTTTAAAAAATTTTAAGATCATTTTTGCACCAAAGAGAGAGGGAAAAAGAGTTAACAGACAGAGGGGCGGATAAATTATTTTTATAACATTAAGGTTATTTTTGTGTCTTTAAAAAAACATTATTATTATTATTTTTATGTTTTTTTTTTAAAAAATATATGCTCTTTAGAATAAATAATAGAAATATATTTAAATCTTTTTCCTAAACTATTTGATAATTAATCAACCATTTTGAGAAACCTGTTTATTCCTAACTACATCTACCAAAATAAACAAAGTTTTCTTTTAATTAATCGATTAATTAATACCAAATTAAAGTATACTTTCTGGCCAATATTAAGAATAAAACATACAGAAGATTTCTTTCAGCTTTACAGCGCAAACATTTATCACATACACACTACTAAAAACTTGTTTATTTTTGAAAGCCTAAAAAAATTTATCGAATTGTTCATTGGATTAGCACCATAAAATAAATAATAATAATAATAATAAGATCTTGAAAAAATGGAAAATCTTCATTTTGGATAAGTTCAGAGCCATATACAATAATATTCTCTCTCTCTTTATCTTATTTAAAACAGGGCATGTGCCTGCGGGATAATGCACTCATATATGTATATGTTTAAAAGCTTAAAGCACATGCTGTGCTACCACCACATTATATGAAACCAATAACCACAAAATTGTTACAAACATTATTAGGCATTGTCCCGAATTTTCTTCCAGGTTCGCAATGAAAATCATCCATTTATTCCAACACAAATTTAGACAATATATATATATATTTATGAATATAGTCAAAATTAATATGATTGTTTGATTTTAAGTAATATATTATACCTTTTTTTTTTTTCCATATACGTAGCCAAATGGCATTACAATCGCAAATTATATATTTCTTTAATGGGTTTAAACCTTTCCATTAAAAAAAACTTATTAATTTATAAAAAAATTTCATATCATCCCTAAATTTAATTTTTTACACAATTTTAAGTGCTATATTTTCATTGGATCCACTTATGAAAAAAAAAATTTAATTTTTGACCAATCCAAAATTAATTTTCTGGTTTCGTATATGTCTTCAATTTAATTAAAAAATAAATATTTAAAAGTTAAATTATCTTTTTTTTTTTTTTTAATTTTCTCACTCTGAATATTTCATTCTATTTGTTAGGAATAAAAAAATGAAAAATAAAAAGTAGAATACAATTGACCTTAGATAATCCATTGTGATTCGATTCGAGACAAATAGAATCTTAATTAATACTTTGATTAGAAGAGGAACTCAATTATTGCCAATTAGAATAGTTTTATAATTAATTAATTACATCAATCAACATTTGGGTCCTTGAAATTCAACTTTTGAAAGTCCTCACTCATAGTTTTGATATTGAAAAAATAATAAGGTGTGAAAGGAACAATGTTGAATGATGAAAGAGGACTAATTGTTAGACTTTGATGAAGGACATGTAATTAAAATTCCATTATGCGAAAAATCGACACAGCTTTCTCTTAAATTATTCTCAAATTTAAATTCATAAAAATGATAGTGATATTTTATTAATTATAATTTTATAAATATGTTAAGACTTAATAAGAGAGAAAAACATAATAAAAAAGTCAATTTCTTTGATTTAAAATTTAATTATTTTTTAGCATTTTGATTAATTGAATTTTGACTATACCCTATTATTCATTTGGAGAAGGGAAACCTTAAGAACTATGTTTGTGCTATGCTGGTTGCATCATGCTGACCCTTCTTCACCCTTCACAATAATTAAATAATTTACAATTCAAAAAATAATTAACATAAGTATAATAAATAATTATATTAACAAATAAAATTATTTTCCTTTTTTAAAAATATGAATTAATAATATATTCTTCACTACAAAACAAAAACAAAATTATTTATTATAGCTAGTAAGCCAAAAACATTGTAGAAGAAGAAAAAAACATATGTAGGATGTAGCTAATGGGTAGATAGATGTAAATAAAATTTTTAACATTTTAATGTAATAGAAGGATCAACAAGCCTTTTGACAAATTCCAAGCTTGTATTTGGACTCACGAGCATGTGTTAGTGAATAAAATAGAGCATGAAAACAAACAAGTTTCACGATTGTGTTTTGTCAAAGATATTAGCTTCTTGTAGTTTGTATTTTAGATTAAGATAACATACTAATTAATTTATACGTCCTTGGTTAATTTATTGAAGAAGACAATAATCAAGGTTGAATTATTGGTTTTTATTATAATATTAAATCATTAATAAATAAGGCATTCAAACATAATACATATTATAGTCAACATAATTAATAATATAAATTGAAAATCTTAGCTATAATTAATTGGGTATAGACCTAATCAATTAATATACGTAGTTAAACACCTTAATCAATCAATTTCAATTAATTGAATTATTAAACATATGCTAATGATTTCCCCATATATATATATATATATGATTAAAATAAAAATATTAAAATTTTATTTCACTTTTATGTAAGTAGAATAAACACGTTATTCATATAAAATATAATTAAAGTGGAGATACATTCATGTGAATTTACTTGGAAATACATTTATATGAATTTACTTTTATATGAATAAAAAAAGTATGATCTCGTCCTGCCTAATAATATATATATATATGTTTGGTATGAAAATAAATAAAAGTAATATTTATAGCAAAGGATAATAATCCTTCAAATTGAAGAAAAACCGTGTGGAGTAGAGTTTGATGTGGAAATTGCAACTGATTAAGTATTGATTCTACTCCACAAGCCACCAAGACAAATTGAAATTTTGTACACATTTGCAGCAATTGTCAAAATATGGACACCCACTAAAACATATCAATATCATTCATTCGAAGAAATAAAAAAAAAAAAAAATCAGACGTATCCTGTGATGTCTTGATCTAATAATAAAAAAAATTAGAAAGATAAAGATAGTGACATAAAAATAGATTACAATTTTAAGATACTCTTATTCTTATTAGATTTGTTATTTCATTTATTTCTTGTTATTTATTTGTTACTTTGCAATTGTTCAATTGAAAGAAATTAAATAAATAATTAAGAAGAAGGTAAATATAAGAAAATTTGCTTGTTAAATATGTAATTGTAATGTGTGTGTGGTATTTCACATTGACTAATGATAAAAATATATAAATGGCTTGTAATAAAGAGAATAATTTAACCTAAACGATTTAGTTTTTTTTTTTTTTTTTTTTTTTTTTGTGTCATAAAATAAAACTGATCAATTTATTATAAACTCAATACCTAATACTTTGACTTTACTTTATCTTCACTTCTAAGGTCCATAGAATTTGACATAATACCATAGATGATATTCAAATTCGTTGCATGTGGGTTATGTTCTCTATCTTCACTCTTATAATTCAGAAAATTTGACATAATATTATACATAAAATTTGAATTTGTTACATGTAAACTATATTTTCAGGTGATTTAAATAGAGACCACAGTATATTGTTAAGAATCAATTGAGTAAGTACATAATAATAATGTGTGTGGATAATCTTATATTGATTAATAATAAGGAATACAAATGACTTGTAATAAAAAAAAATAGTCTAATTTATTATAAATTTAATATCTATTATTTTATTTATATTTTCATTCCTAGGGCACATAAAATTTAACATTAATCTATACACATTGTTAGAAATCTCAGTTAATGTAAATGAGACATAGAATCATTAAATGTAAATCAGACGTATAGTGTAGACATATTATGGATACTCATACATATAAATAAAATTCAAAAATTTATATAATTTAAGAATTCTCAAATTTTATTGTCTTACTAATAAAAAACTACAACTATAATTTGATAGTTAAAATATATATACATATACCTAAAAAGTTGCATGATCATTAAAATAAAGAAGTTGCATAATCTATATATTTAATTTAACTTAATTATTAAGCTCCTACAATCATATATAATTAACTAGTTTTTGCTTGCTTAGCACGTCATTTAATTAGTTTAGTTTAAGGTTATTATTATTATATCTACAGAAAGGTTTTGGGGGGAAAAGATCTAGATAGAAAAAAAGTGAAATTAGAAAAATTAATCGAAAACAAGTGAGGGAGGAAGTTGTGAACCGCCCAAAGTAATTGGACCTCGTTCAACGGTGAAGAGACAGTCAACTAGCGTAGCGAGATTAGCGAGGGTATGTAGGTCTCACTTTTGTAAGACATTTTATTTGAAAAATTATTTTAATACCCTTAATTAATATAAATTTATAATTTTTTTTTAATAAAGAGACACTAATATTTTTTATTTTTTATAATTTTTATTTTATTAAATTATTTTATATATTCAGTGTATACAATCACATCATAGTTGTCTTGAGGGTGTAGAAAATCATTGTATGGCTCACTTATCACTTTGTTCATTCATGTTAGAGCCAAGATATTCCAACTTTCCTTTATTGGTTGGCTTGCGTGTAGCATACATCCACTTAATTTCGACAAACCATTTATAAATTGAAAGACATTAGCTTCTTGTGGATATTAATTTTTATATCATTTTTTTATTTTTTTAGCTAATTAGATTCAGACAAAAATATTTCAATCTAAAATGACTTTAATATAAACCTTATTATTCTACGGGCTGAATCAGAATTTTCCGAACCAAATAACTTTTTATTGAGTTCAAGTCCGCCTCTGCCTCAATTTTTCTTTTAGATTCAAACCCAATTTAAATATATATTTCTAGACCCAAACTTACTTGACCATTGATTTCTATGATTTTTCCTCCAAAATTAAAATAGCAAATCAAGCATTCAAATGGATAGAGCTAAAAAATGACAAAAAAAAAAGGTCTGAAAGAAAGAATTAAAATGACAGAAATTAAAAAATCATAAAATTTAAAAAAAAAAAAAAAAAAAAGGAAAAAGGTAAAGCTTGTACGGACCTGAAATCCAAATAGAAAAGGAAAAACAATAAATTTAAGACTTGAATCAGAAGTGAGAAGAAAATTAAAAAATTAAAAATTGAATCGAATTTAATTTGATCGATTTTATTTTATTTTTTTAATAAATTGATTAGGTTTAGTTTTTTATTGAGTAATTCAGTTTATTCGGTTCAATTTATTTTTTATTAAAAAATTAAAATAACTGAATCCATCAAAATTTATATATATATATTTTAAAATATGTAATATACAAAATAAATTATATAAAACTACCTCATTTTATGTTCTCCTAACCTTATATATATTTTAAAATAAAAAAAAAATTTTGAGAGTGAGAGCAGCCACGAAGTAAAAGATTTTAAAGTTTCATTTATTTTGCTATTAAAAATTTAAAATTGACTTTTTTTTTTTTAATTTGTATAATCTTAGGTTCTTGCTAAAAAATTTTAAATAAATAAATTAACAAGTGGATTAGATTTGGTATGGTAGTTAAAACATATATAAAAAAAATGTCAGACTAGATTTTATAAAGCAAATCTCAAATCTAACCCCCAAAAAAAAAAAATTGAACTTTTTCAGATTCAGATTAGATCCGACTTCAACAAAATTTAAAGTCTAAATCCATCATCTCATCGAGCGGGGTGGATAGATTGGCAGAGCCCAGGGCCATAATTAGATCTACTTCAGTGTAACTGGAACTAAATACTGATAATTGTTTATATAATTGGAGTTGGTGGTGACTCGGGGTTGACTCACCACTTCATGAGGGGATTCGACCAGGTTTAGGGAATGGGGGAAATGCGAGTGAAGGAGAGCTATGACCTGTGAAATAAACTAAAATGGGTAAAAGAGAGTGATGACTTGAATCAAATGAATAGGGCACCATGTCCATGTTTCTCGTTAATTTTCATTTATAATATTTTTATATTCGACTAACTTTTTTTTTTAATTAAATGTCAAATTTTGAATATATTATTAAAAATTACTACACGTTTCTCAAAAATTGACTCCTTTTTTTTTTTAATATCCCAAAAAGATCGACACATAATTTCTATTACTAGGCAGTACTATTTTTATTCTTTTTTCTTTTTTATGCCATCTTTAAAATGCTTTTAACGTCTCAAATAAATCAAAATAAAGTATATTTATTATATCATCAATGATTTAAAAGAAAAAAATATTATTTTATTTATTATATTCTTAATTTTTATATAAAAAAATGGTGTCAACTTTTTTTAAAGGAGGTAATACTATAAGTTATATCCAAATGTCAAAAAATGAAATTAGAATTAAATATTAAGATGAAATCTTTTTGAATTTTTTTTAAGATTAACCAAATAGAAAAATATTTACATGTATTGAATGTTATATAAACCTTTTTTTTTGCTTTTTTTAATAATAGCATATACACTAAGATAATATGAGAATCACATATAAAAAAGTACAAGTGTGATAGTTAGTTTATGTCATTATTAAAATATGAAGTGAAGTTTTACAATTAAGCTCATTTCTAATGAAAGGGGCCTTAGTATAAACTTGTAGGAGATAGGTAATGGACTGAATGCTTTTATGGGCTCCCTCTTTGTTCATATTAGGGCAGACAGATCCCAAATGGATAGAAAAAGGAAAAGAAAAAAAATCAAACACAAAAAATATAGATTATAAATCTCTCATTTCGGAATGATTACTAGAAGTAACACAATCTTCACCATTGAATTCAAATTCAATTGTTGAGATTTATTTTAAAATTATAACTATTCACTTTTTGAATTTTTTTAAATTTTAATTTTAAAAAATCTAAATTTTTCATTTTTTTTTTTAAACTATCCCATATCTAATTATTACTTGTTTCAACTAATTCAGATTTAATCAAAAGAAAAAATCCATAAATATGTAATGAATAATTCCCTAGTCTCGTTGGTCTCTGTACATAGGTCCGTTTTAGAAGATTTATATAGTATAATTTCGGTACATGAAATTAATGTATTTCTTCTTGCTTTTTCTGTTATATATATAAAAAAATGAAAGAAAATAAATTGTAAGGGTTTGTAGTAATTAAGGGACTACTAAGTTAATGACAAAATAATACTAATCTTAATTTTTTGTTTCTTTTAATTACAAATGGGGCAAAGGCTCAAAGCTATACAATACATTTAAAAATAAAATAAAATTTACAAGTAATCCTACAAATAACTTGGTTGACTCTCAATATTTGATAAATTATAAAAATAATATATTTTAATTTAAAATAAAAAATAAAACAAAAAAAACATAAATAAAAAGTATTAAAACAATAATTAATTTTAATTTCTTTAATATTTTATAATCATATTGGTGGAGTATAAAAATTTAAAACTAATAACTCAGCGAAAAATGTGTTTTATTTTATGATTATTAATAACAAATTGATAATAAAATAAAATAATTTAAATCAACATTATAAAGTAATACATATTTACTGACAAATAAAGGGAAATCATGCATCTCTAAAAATATTTAACTTCATTGGTTTATATGAAGTATATAATTTTCATTTACTAAATACAATATTGAATAATTTATTTTATTAATAAAAATTTCCCAATTTTGAAGCCTGTAAATTATACCAACTTTTAGGGTAGGAAGGTAAGGTAAGGATTGTATTTTGGCAGAAAAAGGTATCATTTGACTTGCAAAGTCTCCCATTTGTATATTACATCATAACAAATTGCACCCTAAGGCCTTAACCATTAAAAAAAAAAAAGTTGGAGCTTTTGATTTGCACCTAATTGATGAAGTTGACACCACTCATAAATATCCATCATATTGCCATATGTTTGTTTATCTTCAATTCAAGTTTGGCAAATGTTTTAATCACCATAACAAATATTACATACTACATTTTATTTATTATTGTGATGAGATTATCATAGACAATATATAATTTTGAAAAAAAAAATGCTCATTAATTACAAATTGTGATGCCATAATAATTAAGCAAAAATAATTGTCATATTATATGTTAATTATTGTTATTAGAGTAAAGATTTGAGAGATGTCATGTTAAGTATATGTCTATATATTAACAAGTTATGTAAAATTAATGTGTTATATATTAATTGTGTATTCTTTTTGAGAAAAATATTAATTATGTAGTAATCAGTGCTGCGCTTTGTGTATTTTCTTTATATATATTTTTTATTGAATTTATATTTTCTTAATTTTTTTTATATATACAAATTATTATTTTTATTATTTAAGTAAATTTAAATACTACCTTATCATTATTTTTATTTAGATTAATAATAAAAAAAAATTGTATTTTCTTTTAAATTAACTTTCATGGTATAATTGAAGTTGAATTTTGAAATTAGAGTTTAACTAAGAAAAATTAGAATGGAATAGGAAAAAAAGAAAATTAAGATTTTCCCAATAAGAATGACTTTGTTCCATAGCCAAACTTACAGTACTATGAATTTGACACATTCAACATTTGAATGAGCTACACTTGTAAGTTTAACCAAAAAAAAAAGGAAAAGGAAAACCCTGAATTTTTCCTTACATTGCGTTGGATAAATGAGGTAATAAATCCAACTTCAGAGTTTCCATTTATCTGTATATGATAGCTGAATCTATACTAGATTCAGTAAGAGGTCTGGAAGGGCTTGATAGACTTGAGATCACCAACAACTCCAGCAATGGACCCAGCAGCTGCAGCAATGGTAATAATAAGGCAAGTAGCACTTAAGATTTGAAGACAGAGCCATCTTGTACTCCATTTTGGTATTTTCTTTTGTGCTATGTACATTTCAACTGGGAAATAAACTGTCAATGGCCAAAATCCTAAAGCTCCAAGAAGTCCAACTATGTCATTAAAGAAAGGAAGGAGCATTGAAATCACAGTTGTCATTATCACAAAAACTGTTCTCCAAACCATTCTAAAGAGGTTAAGGTTGAATGAGCGGTAAAATGGAATTGGGATTTTGATATCTTTGGTAATAAAGTAATTATCTGGGAATTTTTGTGCTGCTGCTTTTTCAACAAAGGCAAAAAGGGGTTGGCAGTAAACTTGGTATGCACCAACGAGATGAACTACTATGGCTACATTGGCAATGTCTAGTAGCCAATATGGGTTATAGAAACCAAAACCAGTAAGGAGATTTCCAGGCGCCATGTCTCCGAAAGCAGCATAGCCAAAACATCCACAGAGCATATAGAAGAGGGTTGTGACTGCAACACTAACTAGAGTTGCTTTTTTCATTGTTTTGGACTCTGATGGTGGAGATTTGATTGTGT
The DNA here is from genome assembly GCA_948193065.1 of Aleurites moluccanus. Lineage (NCBI taxonomy): Eukaryota > Viridiplantae > Streptophyta > Magnoliopsida > Malpighiales > Euphorbiaceae > Aleurites > Aleurites moluccanus. The sequence goes on along the minus strand of CANXYC010343228.1, from coordinate 21,647 downwards.
CCTGTTACAGAACAAGTCATACTAGTTAGCTTACTAGGAAAAACAGAATTAAACTGTTAAAATTGAAATTAGCTTGTTACTTCGCTTTTAAAATACCTGAATTTCAATGAGGATTATGGAGTAAGAATAGGCGAAAGCAATGTCACCAAGTGCTTGGAAGCTTTTCCATATCTTTTGGGTTGGAGTTACAGTTTCAATGCTAATTCCAGTTAGGCTTCCCATTAGTTTTCCATTCTTTGCAACTTCAGCAATTCCAAGTCCAAGGCCAATTGTTGAGTAAGTAAAGGACATGACAGCAGCAACAATGGAAAGCCACCATAATTGATCAAAATCAGGGATTTGAGAGAAAATAATTTCTGTAATCCCAAATGCAATCATGTAAGGATTAGCATTCATTTTACAAGGATTTTTGCCCCCACTCTTATGGAAACAATTAGACCTCTTGATTGCCCTGTTTAATCAAAACCCACAAAACTAATTAGCCAAAAGAACATGACACTAAACTAAAAGCGTAACAATTTTCAAGAAATCAACTCTGTACTCACATCATGCTTATGGAAGATGCTATTGTATAACCAATGGCAACACCAAAAAGGTTGAAATACTGAACAAACCCGCAAATCTTGACCTTAACACCACCAAGATTGGACCGAACAGCATCCATATAAGTGTAGTTTCTCTTGCCAGCAGGAGAATCACCAGAACGGTAACAAGCAGAGAGCAGAGTAGAAGTATAGTAAGTAACCAAAGAGAACAAGAACATCACAGCAGGGCCAGCAATCCATCCAAGCTGAGCTATTGCCCATGCTAAAGACAAAACTCCTGACCCAATCACAGCTGTTATGATATGGGCACTTGCAGTCCACATAGTCCCTATAAACGTTACAAGAATCAACAGAATCAATAATCAATAAACAAGAACCAACCCATTTTTCTCTTAATTGAAAGATAATAAATTAAATTACCAGTTCGCTTAAGACGACCATCATCGTCAAGCAACTTGGAGCCAACAGCTTGCGCATGCATGCCAATGGAGACATCAAAAACTTGGTGAGAATGGTTCTTTGATGCTGTGTTCTCAACCATTTTTTCTAATTAAGACCAAAAACAGAGAATAAATTAAAAAAAGAAAGCGAATGCAAATTAGAGAATTAGTTGAATTGAAGTGAGAGTTGAGAGTGGAGGGATGCAATGGAAGAGAAGCAGAGAAGGTATTTATAGAGAAATAAAGTTTAGGTGTTATAATTATAAGGCCAAGTTAAAGAGAAGAACACGTGCTGTAAAGCTCCTAAAGACTCAACGCGGATTGTGTATTTGGATCTTCTTCTCTTACAGTGAATCCCATCATTTATCAAACACAATTTTTTGCATAGAAACTATGGAAAAATTATCAGGTAAACTTAGTACACTAGCTAGGATTATCAACCCTCCAATGATTATATATTATTAATTAAAAATTATTTATAAGATTAATATAATAATTTATTTTATAAATTATAAGATTTGTATTGTAATTACATCTTATATTAAATTATTATTAAATAGATCATAATTTTATATAATGAATTAAGTTAATCTAAAAAAATTTCAAAATTATGATCGGTTTTTTAAAGTTAAAGATTTTTTCTTTTTTTTTTTTCATAAATATTATATACAATACATATATTATTATAAGTGAAATATTAATAGTTGAATAATATAAATATTGAAATTTTAAAAATATATTTAATTTAAAATTTAAAATTTAAAATGATTATTAATTTAATTTAAATATCAATATAATTTTTTTCACATTATTTATTTTTAAATAAAAAAAAGTCAAATTTAAACTCTAAAGTTTCAAAATATAAAATAAGTATTCAATCATCAGCGTACAAAAACAACTATATATCAAATTGAATTTTGTTAACGTGAATAAATATGGTGTAAATATGTAAATTTAACTTTACGTAACAGTAAATTGTTATGCTAAATGTGTTTTCATATAAAAATAATATAATGTGTATAAATTTAGTTACCAGGTGATGAAGAGACCGAAAAATCATTTCCAACCGGTCACTAACAAGCACTATATATATACCCCACTTGAGAAAGAACACTTTCTCCCAATGCTTTCAATTTCAGAGGTCAGCAGTGATACGTAATCAATTCATATATCAGAAATTCAGAATATGTAAGGCAAATTTCAGGCTCGGAATCCGTTTAATTTAATTATTAATAATAAATATTACTTATAGTTATTAGCTAATTATTTATCATAAATATTTAATAAAATTATCATTAATTATTATTTATATATTTAATTATTATTAATTATAAATATTAATTTTTTAATAAAATATTTTTTAATACAATAATTTTATTTTATTTAAATAAATAAAAATTATTTAAAAATAAATAAATTAAAAATTTTATAAATAATAATTTTTTGATCATTTAACAGTTGCTTAAAAACTAAATAACTACTATTAAAAAATAACTAAATAAATTTAATATAATTATTAAATACTAAAAAATTAATTTGACATAATATCAAACATCCACATTTGGTAACTGTTGTAAAAAACTTGGTTTTCCAGGACTTTATTACTTTTAATTCTTTCCTTTTCATTTAATATCTTTGCTGTTTTTTAACCAGATAAGATTTACTTGTAACACATCTACATTGTTTTATTTAAAAAAAAATTATAAAATTTCACATATTTAAAACCTTAAATTATTGTTTATAAATTATTTATTTAATCCCTTTATTTTTTTATTAATAAATTTAGCTTCCATTACAAATTAAACACTGAATTTTTTAATTCTAAAGATAACTCCAATATTATAAAATAAAAAATTTATAATTCAATAACATGCATTTCTTTTACTTAAGGTACTTGTGGCAATGAATAATTATCATTCTATTTCTATTTATTTGGGGGGAAAAATGAAAACAATACGTCATATGATAAAGATAAATTAATATAAATTGCATGAGAAAAAGTAAAGAGTTCAAGTAATGTTATTTTCCAATAACATCTATAGAATTACTTTTCTTACTTGTATGATTAAAAAAAAAAACTCTATCAAAAAATGTATAATTATAGAAATAAAAAGAATAACTAAAAATATTAAAGATTCTTCAGACTCTTACCTTAATTTCTTTCTTTGATTTTGCAAGCTCTCCTTTTATCAATTAATAATGATAGAAAGCTCAGTATATAAAAGAGAAATACAAGAAAGATTAGAGTAATTACTAAGTTTTGTTATGCTTCATTTGAAATGAAACCCCATAGTTATATATAGTAAGGAAGCAAACCCTACTAAATATTATTCTAATCTATCTCTTTAAAGGACCACCTTTGAATTAAAATTCCCAAGCCTAATGCTTCTCCATTCTCCTCCATCCTTATTGTTAGAGATCGAATATGGTTCCTTAATAATTCATTCCATTATTAAAAAAATTTAGAAAAAATTGATAAGGGTTCATCTATAGCAAATAAGAGGAAGAGGATATACCAGTCAAATGCCTGCTTTTAGATATATATGTTATGGACTTAAAATAATCTAGGCATGGTGTGTGACCACTTGCCTGTCATGTTATTCTAAATTTAACTGAAAATTCATATTTAAGTTTTTTTTTTTTAAATAATATTGTATTACATATTAATTTTCACATGTTATGTTGAATTACATATCATTTATAATAAAAATGAGAAATCAATATAAGAAAAAAATAAAAGTAATGATATATATGTGATATGGGGACTACATCTAATTAAGTATGAATTTCCTATCCCCAGTGTTTGAAAAAAAAGAGAGAAAAAGGAAAAAATAAGTTTTGTGATTTGATTTAATTTGAATATCACATTTTATTCAATAAAATTGAACTAACTTATTTATTTTCTTTTCTTTTTTTTTTAGTATGGGAAGGAAAATTAAATATATATATATATATATATATATATATATATATATAAGTATATCATATCTAGATCATATATGCATTTATTATTAAATTATATCTTAATATATAATAAATTTATTAATTAAATGAATCCACATTAAAATATAAATTAAGATTGCTAGAGAGAGAATTTAAACTTTATTAACTTTAGCACTCCCCATGACTCAAGGAATGAAAGGTTATAATGCAAAGGCAATTTTAGTATTTAGGTAAAGGGTATCTTTAAAATTTGAATTTCAATATTATTATTATTATTATTTTTGCAAAGAATTGATTTCTTGTTCCTTCTTTTTTTTGGTGGGATATATAGGACGCCACTCTTTTTATGGTAAAGACAGTGCAATTCCTTTATACCCCTAACACTCAGGACCACTAAGCATTTTGGTATTGTCCTGTTTGAAGTGCCTGTTCCGTGTTAAAATCATTTTGCCGAATGCCAAACACTCTTCTCATTTATCAATAATTAAGTTACTTAATAATCAAACGAATCAAATAATTTTCATAATTTAAAATGTTAAAAATTAAAAATTAAAAATTTAACATATCTTTTGCATAGATAACAAAAGAAAAATAATCTCCTTGAAAAATAAGAAAAGGAATTCTTATTTTGAATATATAAAGAGCTAGAGAGAGAGAGAGAGAGAGAGAAGAGATTAACTAAGGTTTTTACTCTTTAGTGATCATTAATTATCTCCCATTTCTTTAGTGTGAGAACGTTAATTATTTTTATGTTGTGAATTTTACAAAACTAATAGTAATATATGATGCATTTAATTGATTGTAACATATAAAATTCAATTTAATTATATATTTCCAATCAATTTTGAGCTTTTCAGTAACATGCATGAAGTATCCTAACCCTAAAATCTTGTGTTATTGGGTTTGCCATTCTCATTTTGGAAAGTATAAAAGAAAACCAATGCATGAAGTTCTTAATAGAAGTATTTAAGAACTTCTATTATGAGTTCTTAAATACTTTTTTTCAAAAGCAAAGTTATCAAATATATATTTCAATAATATAGAGGATTATATGTAGAGAAAAGCTACTCAATGTCGACCGTACAATTTATTCTTAAGCGTATATGTCTATAAATACAATAATTAACTAGCTAGAAATTTATTAATTAAATAGCAAACAACTTGATTATTGACCCACTTAGTTAGTAGTGTAAATTAATTATTATTATTATTAAGAACTATAGTATAGTTTCATAGTGGAGATTCAATTCATTTTGTCGATACACATGGCTAAACTAGAGACTCACAAATTGGGTTTTTTTTTTAACACCTTGCTTTAGGGGAGCCCTCATTGTGGGGGAAAAATTTATGTTTTTAGTGTGAGATCAACATTAATTCAAAGTTAATAATTCATTTCTACTTGATATTTTTGTTAATTTTATATACCAAAAGAAGTATCTAATAGTAACTACTTGATATTGATGTATAACATTGATTATTAATTGACTAATTAATAACTACAGCACTTATATAGTTTTTCCCTATAGTATTTAATATCAGAAACTATATATATAGGTGCATATTATAACTAATCAATTATGAACACTTGACTATCTCATTCATTAGTATCGTGGGTATTGCTAAAGATGAAACCACCCAAGATAAGAAATTCGAAGACCATCGTGCATATAGGTTTCTAAATGGAAATGTGGAAGAATCGTGCATTAAGCATGATGTTGATTATTTATACATATATATTGTTGATGAGTTGTGATTTAATGGTAATGCAATCATTTTTCAGAATGATGAAGTTTTAAGTTCCAACACTGCTATCAAAGTCAAAATTACCACATTTTCACATTGAGTGTATAAGGCAAACCATCTATATAACACTTACCATTACAAGAATGACTTATTATAATATGCGTTATAAATAATAAATAAATTAATAACATATTAGGTTAATTATTTTATTTATTTATTTTAAGGTTGTTGGAAAAAAAATTAATTAGATATAAAGTTTGTATTTAAAAATAAAATTGAATTTCAAATAGAAATTGTCTTTTCACATTCTCATCTAATATCCTATTGATATACTTAAATCAAATATAATTATGGTAATATTTTTATTTCTTTTTTTTTATTAGAGGTCCAATAAGTTGAAATAATAATGTCAACTATATAACAAAAGCTAACTCCCTCAGTTTTTTTATTTTTTGTTAAATTGGTCATAATTTTATGATTTAAAAGATTCGAATTTAAAATTTTATTAAAAATATTTTTAAATAAAAGATTAAGTTAATCAAACATATTTAGAAGTTAAAAGAAATAAACAAACCAAACAAATAAGTTAAGTTGTTTAAACTTTACTAATTCACAAATTAAATACATCATATCATTATATATATCTCTCAATTCCATTTGGTTCATATAATTATATGATATGAAATAAAATCAAGATATGTAGAATAGAAATTCTTTATAGTTTTATTTCTTATTTTTTTTTTTTTTTGAACAATCATTTTGGGAACTTGACGATTCATCGTATTACAAAATATCTAAAGATCAATTTAAGCAAGACAAGTTGGTATCAGTCAAAAGATAGGGTTATGTAGCAGAAATATTAGACTAATAAGTGAATAATTGATCTTGCTGGAGGAAGGTACAGAAACAACTCCAAGAATATATTTGCATTAAGTGCGTGTCTTATTCTTATTTAAACCACTTACAAATGGAATATTGCTTTATTAATTCCATTTGAATAAAAAGTGTGATGTGATACTTGCAACACGCCAACACCTATTCAAGTACAGATTAAATTGTTTTTTCTTTTACTTAGAATTAAATTTCACCGTTACTGATTAACATTTCAACTTGAAATCTAATAATTCTGAAAATAATTACAATATCAATAACACTAATATCATTATAACTGTTTATAATATTATTTAAATTATAGAGGTTAAAATAAATTTTAAACATAATTTACATTTGATTTTTTAAATAGTTTTATGTCTCCTAAGAACCAAATAATAAATAGTTATTTTTCTATCAACATTATTTTGTGAATCTAATATACATGAAAAAAAAAATATACTTTATACTCATAATTAGATAGTTATCATATGAAATTAATGGAAATAAATTTTATTTAATGGTGGATGTAAGGTACATTATTTCTATATGCGTTGAATTTATTGAATAATTTTTTTTTTTTAATCTAAATGATTGTTTTAATTTTTAGTTGAAAATCTTAACACATTGTATTGTATGTATACCTATACTTTTATACAATATCTAAAAAATATTTTATTTTATTTTTTCAATTTTTATATTAAATATATAATGATAAAAAGTAACAAAAGTGAAATGCACTTGGTGATTGGTTTATTGAGTAATTCACTAGTTTATTTGAAAAAAAAAACTAAACAGCTCTTTTTTGGTTTGTGTTGACCTTCGAAAAATAATAATAAAAAGAATAAAAAAAATATATTTCATTATTAAAATATTAATTAAAGATGGACATTATAGCTAAATTTAAATGTTTTAAAATTTATTTGGGAATATATAATATGTTTTATCATTTTTCAAAAACCTTGAATTCTTTAAGAATTTTAGAGAATTAATTTTAATTTGGAGGAAAAGAAAAGAAAATAAAAGTGGAAGATCAATAGATCATTGATAACTTATAAGCTATAACAACTTAATTGGTACACATTGGATGGTAAAGAGAAAGTCAAACCATAGGTGGAAAAAAAAAAAAAAAAAAAAAAAAAAAAAAGTGGGTTCCATGGTGTGGGGGAGGGGGAGTGTTATAATACGGCAGTCAACTATGGCTGTCCAAACTCCAAAGAGTCGTTCTTTGGTACCACTGTATTTTTCACCATCAGATCAAGTTTTATTGAATCTTTGCCGTTCATTAATAGAATACTATTATAAATAAATGAAAAATGAAAACTTTTTGTCACATCCAACTATGATCGGCAGATTTTAGCGTCCAAATGTATCTTATTTACAAAAATATCCCCCTCCATGCAATGAAATTACAAGTTTGTAATTTCCCATCTCTTATATTTTTCTTCCTTTTGTAATTAATTATGACAAAAGTAAAAATAATTTGTTAATTTTCAATAATTTTTTTTAAATTATATTTTTTTCTGGAATTTTTCCTTAATTACATAATAAACCAGTCAAACTTCAAAAATTGCAAAAAACTTAGGAAAAATTCTTTTAAAATAATAAAAATTAATAGACACACACACACACATATATATATATATATATATATATATTATCAATTTAATATATTCAAGCTATATTAAATGTAATTTTTTTAAATTGTGATAAATGATTAAATTATTTAATATAATATTAAATATTAAATTTGAGAAAAAAAATACAATAACTCATTTGGTGTAATGAAAACTCAACCAATGATTCTTTAAAGTCCAATATTCGAGTTTCCATGATAAAAGTAGAAACATTATTTTTTTTTGGTTAAACTTGAAGTGTCAATCTATAAACCCATTGCATCATTAATGAATTATATGGCTAATTCAAATGAATAAAGTCAATTTTTTATAAAAAAATTTATTATCTAAATCAGACTCATCAATGATCATATTTATAAATTTTATAGCCTAATTCAAATTCACAACTGCATTTTAAATAAAGAGACAAGTTTGAAAAAAAAAATTGAGATATGAGAATTATAAAATTAAACTAAATTGATTTTAATTTACTTAATTTTAATTTTATTAATTTTGAAAGAAATAAGAGATTTTAAATTTTTTATATTCCATATTTAATAAAGCATTCGAATGCTAATTTGATTCTTATAAAATAAGATTAAAATGTAGTTTGTGCCACTCTTAGATAGGGGTCTAGTCACTATATAAATTATTGTTTATGCTGTTAAAATTATTACTATTATAATGTGTTCTTATACATTATGAATGTTTTAAAAAAAAATTGTTGAAATTTATATTTATATTATATATTACAATGTAAATACTCAACCACTGTACTCTAAAAACAATGATGATATTATTATCATATTTATTATTATTATTATGTTCAGAGTAACTATGTTGCAATTACTATTATGATTGTTAATGTTTTTTATGTAGAAATTTATTAAAGATAAAGATATTATTAGGAATTAAATCTTTTAATATTTTATCGTTCTAAACGAATAATTATTTTTTTTATTGTTATTACTATTATAATGATTGTACATCATATTTTGCTTTGTACCTACTTTTTTTTTAAAAATTATTTTATAAGGTAATTAATAAATATAAAAAATTTCAAGTTAAAAAATAAAAGATAAAGTAAAAACAAATCTTTATAGATTAAAATGCAAGATTCATTGTCAACATGTCATAATTAATTAGATTACATAAATGGGCATAATTAGCATGAGTCTAATTATCTAAATTTTAATTTAAAGTAGATTGTACCATTTGGGTAAAAAAATATTAAGTAAATTTAACATATTATTTTAAATTATAAATTAAATAATAATTATTTTATGAGATGAATATAATGATAAATTATTTAAATAATAAAAATATATTATAATTAATAAGTTGATGAATTAAATTATTATTAATTGATTTGGGAGTCTTGGGACCCGTCTGATGCAACTTGCTTCTTTGTGAGAAAAGTTAGGCACATGCCACGCCCAATTGGCAAATCATCCACTACAAAATTATAACAGGAAATTCACAAGTTAAAAGGTCTTCTTTTTTCTTTGCCTGTTTTTTTTTCTGCATATGTTACACCAAGTTTATTAATATATTTTTTTTTTAGGATGTGTTTGAACAAAGAAAATTGGTCACGGTCGTTAACAGCACAATTGGAGGAGACTTGGGGTTGACTCACCAAATTAATGTGGCGAATCGGAGTCGTTAGAGGCCTGAGTCATTTTCTGGTGGAGGAAGACGAGACCTTTTCTAGTCATAAATAACTCGTATGGACTCGTGAAACATAAACCACCGTGTTTCTCATGTCATAAAATTACCAATCAACATTTTTAGTGAATTCCACTTGTTGAAAGCTTTTTTTATTTTTGTCTAATAATCAATAAAATGGATCTTAAAAGCCAAATCACTAGAAAAAAAAATAATAATAAAGAATTATAGTCTATACATTAATTATAGCTCTGCATTCTAAATTTCCCAATTGTATATTCAATTCTCTTTTTTATTCATATGATGAGTAATATTTTATAGATTCTCAATGAATTTAAGATAGAAGTGAGTTTTTGATAAAAAATTTTGATGTAATTATTAATTTTTTTAATAGTAATTAAATAATTAAATAATTATTATTTGTAAAAATTTGAATTTAATTTTTTAAAAATAATTTGTACTTATTTAAATTAAAAAACTTAATTATCGTTTAAAAAATAATGTATAATTAAAAAATAAATATTAATTTATATCCTTAATAATCACTAAATATACTGCAAAAACTAATAATAATTTCACAAAACACTTACCATAATTAGTTATGAGCCAACAAGTATTTGGTATTAATTAATAACTATATGATATCAATCAAATAGTTATCAGTAACAATTAACAACTAATAATTATAATAGACAATTAAGTGAGTGTTTGGCAAAAAAAATTTTATGCAGCTATTAGTTTTTTGGTTCATAACAGCTGTATCAAACCAGTTTGGTTAATAACAACTATTAATTGATAAGTAATTTTTAGGTAATCAAATAACTATTATTTACAAAAACTACAGTTTGTAGCTTTTTTAAAAAAATTTATACTTATTTAAATAAAAAAATTAAATTATCTTTTTAAAAATAATATTTAAATAAAAAATAAATATTTATATTTATTCTTAATGTCATTAAACACATTAACAACTAACAACTAATAATAATTTTACAAAATATTTACAACAATCAATTATTATATAACATCCACTAACTATTAGTCACCCACTAACAACTATTAGTAACAGCTAATAGATAATAATTATTAGCAATAATTAATATTTAATAATGGTTACAAACAGTTAAATTAAATACAACCTTAATTTTACTTTGTTGATGTTAATGTCTACATTTTAATACAATTAAATTAAATAAAAAATTTTATAAATTAATTTATTAGGTAAAAAGTATGACTTTAATTTATCTTCCGAATTAATAATTATTAAAATTAAGAAAACTTTAAATATATATCACTCATAATAGTTTATACTATTTTTATTTTAAAATTAAAATATTTTTATTAATTAAACTTTGAACAAAATTTAAAAAAAAATTATATAATCACAACTTTGATGAAATAAGAATGATAGTTATTAGTTCATCAAATGGTTTAATTTATATATATAATCGAAAAATCAAATTATAATCGAGAAAGAATCAAAATCAATTTTCCGCATAAAGAACCGAATGAATGATTATCCATTAACATGTCTAAAAAGCAGAAAGCTCTGTCAGAGATTTTCGAAGATACCAAATAATGCGTACATTGTACGTTTTTGCACAAAACCTGCCAACCTTTGGACGAGGAAGGCAAATTTTAGATTAGTCATTGAAAATATATACCATTTGCAATTTTTAATTTTCTTTTTTATTAATTAGAATCTGGACAACTTGCCAACAATTGATCTTTTCTTCCTAAATATTGTTGAAGACAGCTCTTCTGCACCTAATTTTACTAGAATATATACTCGATACTAACCCAAAATCAAAACGCAGTCGTTCTAGAATACAAATAATTTTTTTTTAAATTATAAAAAATGAAATATATTAAGGCAAATTCAAATGATTTTCTAATCAATTTTACCCTTTTAAGTAGATGTGTGACAACTTTTTCTTGTAATTATTAGTTTTTTAATTTTTAATAATTACATTAATTTTTTTTAATAACAATAATTGTTAATTTTTAAATAATTATTATAAAAATTTTAATTTAAAACTTTTTGAAAGAATTCTTATTTATTTAAATAAGAAGATAAGGATCATATTTAATTTAGTTGTTAATTATTGTTGATAGAAACTGCTAGTTGATAATTGATATAATAAATATTTGGTAAAATTATTATTTGTTAATTAATTTATTAATAATTAAGGATATTAAAAATAATAATTAATAATATTTTTATCAAACAATTGTAATAATTAGCTATCAGTAATAGCTAGCAGCTAACAGTTATTACGAATAATTAAACGAAATGAAGCTTATTTCTTGCTTATTTATTTTGAGGGGTTTAAATCTTGTTGTTATCTATATAGTTTTTGAAAAAACTGATATAAAAAAATATATAATTGTTTCTTTAATAAAAAAAATTGATCATTCTGCTTATAATTCTATCTGCAATTATTTGTAAGCATATTAATTAAGTATTAAGCTTTGTAAACATAACTTCTAATTATATCAACTCAACATTTATTTATATGTTCAATAAAGGTTTTAAAAAAATTTTAGTCTCAAATCCCTACATAAAAATTAATAATCTTAAGATCTCATCAAACAAGGAGGTGAAAATAATGTGAAAAATAGATGTTAATTAATGAGCTTCATTATCAAGTTATAAAAAAACACAAGTATAAATGTATAATCATATATTTCTATACTTTTCTTTGGTTTGATTTATTATGGAAAAAAAATCTGTTGGGAAGAAACTCCAAGACAATGATATGAGATTTTTCCTTATCAAGAATCAAATGATTATGTATATTATTATTAATTTACATCTAGAATGTGCAATAAAGTTCTAGAGTTGGTACATTTTGGATTAGAAAGGTAAAGTTGTGGATGGGTAAGTGAAGATTAGTATTGGAATTTTTTATTTTTATTTTTTTATGATCAGAATGTAGACTGCATGTTGCAACCCTTACCTTCCCAAAAGAGGAGAATTTTGAAATGACTCCACTTGAATTCAAAGAATTGAGGAATTATTGAAGCACTTTAATACCATCCATTTGGTAGGCTTTATTGTGCATCCCTCTTAGTTTATCAAAAAAAAATTATTGACATATGGTATATGCCAAACCTCATCAATCCAAAATTTAATTTGCACTTGATTCTCTTTATTTTATTAGTTTAAATTATTTAGTTGCCTACATAGTATGTATAGAGTTTATGCTAAAATAAAATTAGTTGTCTCGAATTATTGGTTGGACATTGATTTAAGATATAAAGGGTGCATCAACCAATTGAATACTTAGGAGATACAATTTTTTTATCGCACTGATTATCAATCTTTTATTTTAGACCACAAGTTCAACTAAATTAATAGATCAATATCTAAATATCAAATACAGTAATTATTATATCAAATTTTTTAATAATATATTTTTAAATTGGGTTTGGGGTTAATTATTATTATTAAAATGACTAGAACTAATCATATAAATGATTGACATTCGCTATTTATATACCCATTAATATTTTTATATATTTTTAATGTAAAATTTTCTAATACCCTTCCTCACGACGGATCGACATTACATCGTAGGTTTCATGCAAGGGGTTCCACACTATCCTCATAGCAGAAATGAATATTTACGTCTACGAATTTTGTGTAGAAGGAAAACAAACAGCGAAATAATTATTTTGATACCATATCAAATTTTTAATAATAGAATTTTTGAATTGGGTTTGGGTCAACTATTATCAAAATAACAATAATTAATCATATGGATGATTGATTTTCATCATTTATATGTCCATTAATATTTTTATATATTTTTAATATGAAATTTTTAATATATTATTTGAGAGGATGGAATTAAATCTCAATTTAAGTTCTGAAAATATATTTATATAATTGTTTACAAAAGGAATAGGAATTCTGACAATTCATATAGTTGTTTACAAATGGAACAAGAACTCTGACAATTCATTGAGAATAGTTGTACATAGGATAAAGCCTATTTTATAAAACAAAATTATCTATATAAAAAAAATCACAATTAAAAGTTTTAAATAGGAATTCAATACGCAAGTTAAGAGAATCTATTTGTTTCTCCTCCTCTTCTTATAGCTTTTAATTAAACCCAATGAAAAAGGATGTCTTTATTGAAATTCCATCCATGGGCTTTGCTTCAGTCCTTGAACTGAAGATAAACAATGTCTTGTCACTGGGCTTGGCATCTTGATTAAGAATGGGCTTAAGTATAAACCAATTGTTTCCTCAGTTGTTGGGCAAAGTTTTTGTTTTGGGCCAAGTTAGAGTGGGCTTTGCTTAATCAATTAGCTTTGTTCAGATTAATGTTAAGCTCTACTATTTTTTTAATGCAAGGAGTAAAGCTTAAATTAGCTTTTTACTTTTTCAATTAAATCAAACTTAAAATTAACTTCATGGCTAAATTAGCCCTGATTTTTATTTTTTGAGAAATTGAATTCAATTTTTATTAAAAAACGAAAAAAATAATTCTTTATATTTTTAATAAAGAACAAAAATTATTTATATATTTCAAAAATAATAAATTTCCCTTCACTGACTAATTTGGCCCTAAAACTTATTTTAGATTTCATTGGACCAATATTCAAATGTCAAGGATTAATTTGACCTTAAAATCAATTTAGGGTCTTATTAGACACGAATAAAAAAAGTAAAGGGCCAATTTGAGTTTTAATCCTTGGTAGAACCTGAATTTTTCAGCAATGTAGCTCTTAACTATATTATAGATATGCAATCTATAAACTCCATTTTAAACTGTCCCCAAGAATACTAGTCTATTTATTGGCAGTCAACTTGTACAAAGCATATTAACACCAATGAATCAATAAGAAAATAAACAATCAATCAATGAAGTTATCAATGAGTAAATTATGTCTCAGAGACAAGCAATCAATAATTCTACGTACTTCAAATTTCTAACAAGAAATGTGCTAATGATATCTGTCAAGAAATGGGGTCATCTGTTTGAAGGCCTGTGCCAACACACGACAAATCTTCCAATGATGTTCTTTACAGGAAGGGGTCCCCTGGTCATCAACATCGATTAAACATATAAGAAAGTGATACAGAAAAGTTGCAAAATGAACAAAAATTAGTGTATCTTGGAATAGCAAGTTGAAATTCGAGAATCCTACCAATCATGCGAGTCGTAGCTGTTATTGCGGTTGTCCCCCAAGACATAAACATGATCTTTAGGCACATACTGCAAACCCAGTAAACTGTTATATATATAGCAAATACTGCAGCAATATAGAAATATAAAGAGGTAACAGATAGGAAGCACACAGTTAAGCCTGATGTGTATGTTGGTCTTGCTGCTATAAAGTCTTCATGCCGAGCTTTTCCATTGACATAGAGCGATCCACGATGAACCTGCAGGTTATTAGAGGAGATCATTAAAGGACTTGACATTTACACAGCTCTTTTTTGATATTTATATATAGTTCTAACAGATAATTCTATTATGCACAATATATTTGTCCACCTTTTCTAATGAGTCTGCAATGGATTGATCATAAATAAAGCAGCTACATAGCTAACTGAAGAATGTAAGAACTTTTGCAATAAGGCAACAATTGAAGAGATTGGTCAGCAACTGAAAAAGTTTAAATGACTGTAATTTTCGGATTTTATTGCAACTAAACTGAATGAGTCACCAAGATCTCATTCTCAAATTGACATTCACTACAACAAATTGTACATGTGGGTGAGTGAATTAAAGAAATGGTTTTTAACCTGAACCGAGTCTCCAGCTTTTGCAACAATTCTCTTAATGAAAACATCATCCTCTCTGATTCCAGGCTGATATATAGTAAAAGGAAAAACTATTAGATACAGAAATTAGGCAGATTCAGTACCAAATCAACAAACCTGTTTTGGAGCTCGAAATATGACAATATCATTTATGGCAGGAGCTCGGATGCAGTATGAGGCCTGAAAATTAACAAACAACCACTAGTTAGTTAAATTTTAAAGTGAATGGCAGTGACTAAAATCTCTTTTTTAGTTAAAAGTTCAAGACATGTATCAGAAGAAGTTATTTCTGTAAGAACATTGAACAATGTTAGATGCACAACTAGAAAACAGTTTTAAATTCTGCCCCTGAATGTTGATCATCTAGTTCTGTTTGTTAGTGTAGATAAAAATTTTAACATTCTGATACAAAAATTCTTGGCACATGTTTCTAAATCCACGTTCTTATGATTAAATCCAGTTAAACTGGAGCTCAGTATAGTCCTATATAGTAGCAAACACGAACTGATTCGTGCTAAAGACCATCTATCCAGTACATAAAGAAATTGGGAAAGAACACATTATCAGAACAAAGCAAAATCATGATAAATTAAGTAAAGAATCAGAAAAATACGAAATGCAAAAAGATATTCATCAAGATTCTGAGTTCAATCTTCAACAATATTCAACACCCAGTAAAAATATAGATCAATCAATTACAAAACTGAGCCAAAATGTTTAAGAACAATTAATTACCTTTTCAACAATGACCCGATCTCCAACACGAAGAGTGGGGTACATGGAAGATGATGGAATGAAGCGAATTTCAGAACACATAGACCATAAAAGCACCAAAATTAGAAGCCTTAAGAACCCATCAAGACCAGGCCATCGAAGAAAGCCCCAGCTCTGGCAGGGCATCCATCTTAGAGAAAGGAATGTTAGAAGAAATTGATATAATGCAGATGGTCTCAAGAAACTCATTTCATTCAAGAAATCAAACAGAAATACACAAAATTGAAACCAGTTAAGTAGCAAAAATTCTTGAAATTAAAGAATTGATGCAATAATTACGAGATAATAATTAGATTAAAGTTCTTGATGTCGTAAAAACATTGGAAGAGAGAGATAGAGAGAGAGAGAAATGAAATGGGAATTAACTATTAAGTTGACCAGGTCATTCTTAGAGAGTAAGTTTCCACAGAGAGAGAATATTAGTGTCTGGTTCACTTTCAAGGAAGCCGCCACTGTGCCTGTAACCACTAGCGGGCTCTCACGGAGCCCTGGCAGTCAGTCAAAAACTTCAAAATGTTGGAAATCATTTTAACGTCCTGCAATATAAAATGCAAGTTAATGTCTTTTTTGTAAATTTATTCATTCAATTATTTTTAAATAATTAAACACGCAGTAACAAAGACTCACCAAAATATCACCATATAATTATTTATGATTAAATATAAAATGCTCGAGTATATGGTATTCCTTCGAAGAAAAAAACTTGTACATGGTACAATTTTAAAATTTATATATTTATATAAAATGCTCGAGTATTTTTTTTTTTTTTATGTACCCTCTAATGTTATCATTCTCAAAAAAAAAAAAAAAAAAAAAAAAAAAAAATTAATATTAAAAAAATTATTTTTAAATTTATAATTCAGAAAAAAATATATTTATTATTGGATTACGAATAATGTTGACATTGAGAATAGGTTGGCTTACTTCTGGGCGGAGGTATACCCAGATTATTATATATATATATATGTGAGATAAAAGGCCATAAACCAGCAATACGGCCCAAGCCAAACAGTGAATTTGAAACCCAATTTTTATTTTTATGCGTGCCCATAAAAAAAAAATAAAAAATCTCACTATGCTGCAATCAAGTCCAGAATCATAATTAGAACAAGACCAATAAAATTTAGATGAAGAAAACAAATCGTTGTTACGGATAAAAATTGACCCCATACATCACGACACAAATTCACTATTCTCACCCAAAAAATTAGTAATAGAAGGAATTTCTAGTTTTGCCACGCCCATATGGGTCCCATCTAATTAATATTTTTAGACTACGTCATCTCTTACAACACATCACCTGCACACACCTTTAAATCCACACTCTATCCTCTCCACCACTAACCCAAAACAGTAAGCGAACTCACCGGAAAATCGAAATGATGACGCCGATGGCGATATTTCTTCTTACTTTCCTTTTCCGTTTATTAGTACCTGTATCCTGTGCTTCGGCGGACCATCAACTACCAGGCAGCACTAGCATCATCTTCGCTTCACTTGGTAGCAGATCAGATTATGCTTTTGATATCTTTACTCTCCCTACACGTGGCCCGCCTACCCCTGCTAATGAGCTCCAAATCACCGACGGTAAATCACTCAATTTCAACGGTCACTTCCCTTCTCCATCTCCATCTCTACTTTCTCTCTTGCCCAACCAAACCCTAATATCAGGCCCGCAAAATTCAGAACCTGTAAGCCTCGTGTACGTTACAGAGCGGGGTGGATTAATGACCATATACTACGATGCACTTTATTTGACTAGCCCGCGAACCAGCAGATCGAGATCAGCCCTCGAAAATCCTGGGCGCGTTCAAGTTCCGTTGTTGAAGGGCAAAAATGGAATTTCAATGAAGGATAAGCCTAGTGTCAGTGGAGATTATCTAATTTACGTGTCAACTCATGAGGATCCGAAGAGGCCGAGGACGAGTTGGGCTGCTGTGTATTCGACTCATTTGAAAACCGGGTTGACTCGGAGACTCACCCCGTTTGGGGTCGCTGATTTTAGCCCTGCGGTATCTCCTTCCGGGGTTTATACAGCTGCGGCATCTTACGGGGAGAGTGGGTGGAAAGGTGAAGTAGAGGAATTGAGTACTGATGTTTATGTGTTCTTGACTCGTGATGGGACTCACCGGGTTAAAGTTGTTGAACACGGAGGGTGGCCTAATTGGGTTGACGATTCAACACTGTACTTTCACAGAAGAAGCGAAGATGGGTGGATCAGTGTTTACAGAGCAATTTTACCGAGTGAAACTCCGTTTTCGATTGAGTCTGTAATTGTGGAGAGGGTCACCCCACCAGGTGTTCACGCTTTTACTCCTGCTACTTCTGCAGGTAATAAAAAATTCATAGCAGTAGCAACAAGAAGACCCCATTCGGATTTTCGCCACATAGAGCTATTTGACCTTGTTAAGAACGAGTTTATCGAGTTAACTCGGTTAGTATCACCAAATACTCATCACTTAAATCCTTTTATCTCGCCCGACTCAACCCGAGTCGGGTACCACAGGTGTAGAGGTGCTTCAAATGATAAAAAGAGCACCCATTTTTTTTTAGAGAATCTCAATAGCCCAGTACCAGAGATTTCGCTCTTTAGAATTGACGGGTCATTTCCTTCATGGTCACCTGGTGGTGACCGTATCGCGTTTGTTGAATTTCCGGGCATCTATGTTGTGAACAGGGACGGCTCGAACCGGCGTGTAGTTTATCCCCGAACTGCGTTTTCCACAGTTTGGGACCCGGTTCGTCCAGGGGTTATATACTCTAGTACTGGTCCCACTTTTGCCAGTGAGAGCACCGAGGTTGATATAATCTCCATTAACGTTGATGAGGGTAATTTCAAGAAGCTGACCACTAATGGTGAAAACAATGCATTTCCTGCCGTTTCACCGGATGGGAAATGGGTTGTTTTTCGGTCGGGTCGAACGGGTCATAAGAACTTGTATATAATGGATGCGGAAGAAGGGGAGAAAGGTGGACTTCATAGGTTAACGGAGGGTCCATGGAGCGATACGATGTGCAATTGGTCACCGGACGGTGAATGGATTGCGTTTGCGTCTGATCGGGAGAACCCGGGTTCAGGGAGCTTCGAGTTGTATTTGATCCACCCGAATGGAACTGGGTTGAGGAAGTTGGTTCAAAGCGGGTTGGGAGGTAGAACTAACCACCCGTATTTTAGCCCGGATGGGAAAAGTATAGTGTTTACGACAGATTACGCAGGAATATCAGCTGAGCCAATCTCGAACCCACATCATTATCAACCTTATGGAGAGATTTATATTGTTAAATTGGACGGCTCTGATTTAAAGAGGCTGACACATAATTCGTTTGAGGATGGGACACCTGCATGGGGCCCAACATATATTAAGCCAACAGATGTAGCGTGGCCAAATCAGGGAGTACAGTGCGAGTTTGAGGACTGTCACTGGCTCAATAAAATGCCAAACCGTGGTGGTGGTGGGGTTGCCTTATTGGAGTCGAGCAAGCCTCTATGTGGTGCGTAAGTTTTATATTAAGCAATCGTCAGACAGCTAGAATGTTCGTGTGAATTTTTATTTTGGTAAATAATGATTGTGTATGTTTTTGTAGATATTGTAATTATTAAGAAATAATATTCAGCATCATGAGAGATTTTAGTATATATATATATATATATATATTTTAATCAATAGATATTTTATATAATGCAAATATCATTACAAGAATCATGTATACAGTCGTTAATTTTGGCAGGAAATAATTCCAACAAAAATATGTTCTGGTTCTTAAAGTTGGAGTCCCATCTGGACCATCAACAAAAATATGCCTTTAACCATCTGGAACATCTCAATGGCATTTTTATATGTGTTTATAGTATTTAATGCTTTTAGTAACAGGTGAATTTTTTATTAGAGGAAATCGACACAATCTCTACTCGACCAACTTTTTGATGCGGTCGTTTTAATTTGTTTCTTAAATATTTTAATAATTATATTTATTGTTTTTAGAATATTTAAAATTTTTATTTAATAATTTAATTAGTATCCAATTATAATTTGATATCTTATAAATATATCTATAATCTAATAGTTTAATTAGAGAGATTTCATTATTAAAATAAATTTTAATCTCTTTTATTTTTAGAAACTTCAAACTTTATTTTTTCTTATAAATTTAAAGATATTTAAGATGTAAATATATTTTAATCTTATTATCTCTATTTTTTAGTTGCATCAAGTGATATCAAGTATGCTAAAACTTATCTCATCGAAAATATTTTATAAAGTTCAAACTAACTTATTAATTTATTAATAGTACTCGCGAATGATAATAAATTTTTTAGACTAAATTTTGAAATATGAAATATAAAAAAAATAACACTCGAGATAATGTAGCTAATAATTAAATGTATTTCTAATTTAGGAAATAATTTTTATTTTTAAAATTATGAATATGGTAAATCACGTACTGTGATAATGTAGTTCATAATCAATTTATGTTTTTAATTTTAACAGTACTTATTATTTTTTATGGTGATTTTTATGAAAAAAAATTTATGAAATGATTATTTGATTTAGAAGTATATTTTGATTATTATGATATTTATAGAAAGAAAAAAAAAATTTACTTTTTGAGAATTAATATATGGTGCATTCAAATGAAAGATTGATTATAAAAGAGTTTATGGTAAAATACCCTCATGACTAAGAATGAAAGGATTATTAATCGATCAATTTTATCGTGATTGTCATGTACTTTATAATTTAAATAATAAATTAAATAGATATTATTAGAAGTTTAAAAATTATTCTTATATTTATCTTAAAAATTTTAGTAGTAAATTCATTGAGAGGCAAGGACTGAAACAAATTGCACAAAGTGTAAATTCTGTTGGGTTTATTAAATAACCTTAATTTATGTTCTAATATAAATTCTAATAGGTAAAGAACCTTTGTAGTGGGCCTAATGGGCAAGAGCCCATTAACTGGTTCAACCCTAGTGTAAACCTATATATATGCTAGCTGGGGGCAGTATGCTAGGTATTCCAAACTAGATACCTAGGGTGTAATGCTTCAAGTAATCGCATACATTGCTTGACCAAAAATCCTAACAATCTTGAAGCATTATTCTGATTTGAAGGAAAAAAATTTTTTGTGACAATCAAACCCAAATTTTGCTTCTGTTTTGTCTCATTACGCAGATTTGCTTGACTCAGTTGCTGGACTCAGTTGGTTTGCTTGACTCTGTTGTTTTGCTAAACTCGTTGCTTGACTCAGTTTGCTTGACTCAGTTG
>CANXYC010343018.1:0-24994 GCA_948193065.1 Aleurites moluccanus | reverse complement strand
TATATATATATATATATATATATATATATATATATATATATATAATTTAACCCTCACCTGATCGTATGTTGAAAAACTCTGGCCTTGTTTAGTCGTGGAAAATATTTTATATTTTCCTTTTTTTAGTTTTCTTTTTCATTTCTTAATTTTCTATATTTCCATTTTCTAAATTGAAAATTAGAAAATAAGAAAATATGATAAAATTTATTTCCATTTAAAGTTTTCTCTTTATTTCCATTTAAAGTTTTCTCCATTCCACCAAATCCATTTTTATTTTTAAGATTCATTTTTTGTATTAAATATATAACAATTATTATTTTAAAAGAGAATGGAAAATATTATAAAGTAGTTTTCCATAACACAATGTAATTTTGGAAAACCTGAAAAATTATTTTCAAATTTTCCATTTAGAAAATTTTGATAACTAAATATCAAATTTTAATTTTCTATTTTCTTTGAATAATTTTCTGAAAAACAGGCTTTGTTTTCCACAACTAACAAGGCCTCAATGTGCCTTGTTTTATAGTTGAGGTTTCTAGTTGGTTTTATTATCTCTTGCAACCAACCTTCTCTTTTTTGTAATTAAGGGTCACTAGGCATGAATTTGGTGAACATGTTGCCTGCTGTATTTTATGTTTTATGTCTGGATACCATTTTGTTTGTATCTTGCAACTAACCTTCTCTTTTTTGAAATTAAGGGTCGCTAGGCATGAATTTGGTGAATATGTTGCCTGCTGTATTTTATGTTTTATGTCTGGATACCATTTTGTTTGTATCTTCCAACTAACCTTCTCTTTTTTGAAATTAAGGGTCACTAAATGTCTACAACCTCTAATTAGTGAAGACCTTTGAGATTGTGAAATATATACTTTTGTCCTTGTTTCAAAGTTAGGCATTTTATCCTTGAAGTTTTTTAATGGTGTAACACTTGGTTCTTTGGTATAATGTTATGAACTTTTCTTCATCACAATCCTTGACTTCTAAAGTCTTACACTTCAATTCCTGCAATTTTAAAATTTGATCACACTGTTCTTTTGAATTTCTATATATAGAGCATTTGAGGTCCTCCAAATCTGGCACCGATAGTAGCAATGTGGGAATAAAATCTTTAATTTTGAAACAACACATAAAATTGTATATTAGGGCAAATCTCAGGGATTTTTAGTTATTTACCTCTTCTTTTTCTTCTAGAGAAAGAAACAGGCACTTTTGTGTCATATGTTCTCTGGCGTTTTGTTGTGCTTGTAACTTTTTATGATTTGATGATCTTGTTTTCTTTGACTAGTAATATACATATTCAAAAAACCCTTTCGGGAAGAGGAAAGATGCAGGTCATTCAGTTGCTTCTCCCAGTGCCAGTGGAGCTCCACCAACTATTGCCTACCAGTAGCTTGAAGGGGATGTACTCTGTTCTTTGTGCTTCGAGAAATACATGATAGGATGCATCCTGCAAGCTGTTGCATGCATCAATTTCATTATCAACATCAGCATTAACATCCTTCTCATGTGCATGAATGCACATAGTGCCATCATGAACGCACCATCTGGTCATTTTATACTAATTTCTTCAGGACATGCATTTATCAGCAAGCATATGTTGATTTGTGGATAACCTAATAGGGACTTAGATTTGTTTCTCATTTGTAGAAGTGGTGCATGGCAGGTTTTTTTTTACTGGATGTGTTTTTTTTTCTTCTGCCTCTTGTTGTCCATATTCTACATCAGAATTAGGAATATTTATTCAAATATATACATCTTTATACTTGTGAAATTTCCCATGATAGGCTCGATTACATTACATTACATTACTTAACATGACATCCTAAGGCAGTTGAGATTTAGATATCATGACACAGCTAACAAGGCAATTCATACCATGAACCATTTATTCTTTAGCCATTACCATTACTAGTGCCTTCAGCCATTTATTTAGTCTCTTCTATGACATGAATAATCAATCTAACCTGCCTTACGTTGAGCAAAAATTGCCACAATTATTTAGTGGTCAGGTAACTGAATACTGGAAGCATAATAATCTGAAGAGTGTTGGGAAATATATCCCCTTGTGATTTATATGCAGGCTTTTGATACGTAAACGAGAAGCTTCAAACCACGAGGATGCCAAGTGCTGCAGCTGCTTTTAATCTCTGGTTGGTCGAACATTCTTTTTTGGGTGTTTGATTTGGATTTCAACTGAAGCAAATGCCATTTGAATAGGAAACTTGAGATTGCAAAGGTGCAGGGTGAGAGGTTGGATGGCTCGATCTTGTTTGTAGTTCAAATAAATGGAACTGGAGAAATTCGAATAAAAAAAAAAAGAAAAGAAGATGATGGGTGGTTGTGTTGGGGTATTAGTGTGATGGGGTTGGGGAGTCATTGCTTGTAGGAGGGAATGATATTTTTAATGAGTAGGGAAATTATAGTTTCAAAGTTGGTTGTTTCATTAGTAGTCTTTGAACGCTAAATGGGTTTCGCAAATCCTCTTCTATGGTGCTGACTACTGACCCAAAACGAACAGCATCAGTGAGTGTTTAATTTTGAGTAAATTAATTTAATTAATTAATGTCAAGTTGTGACACTGAATTTATGTATATAAGAAATCTGTAACTGACCACACCACATCTGGTCGATCCTTTCATACGGAATGATGATGTTTGGTCCGTTGATGTAATAGATTTCATTTAGAAATTCCTTTATATATAAAAATTAAGATTTACTTTTCTTAATTTTATAAAATTGATTTTATTATTATAATAGAATATTATAAAAAAATTGATAGAATTTAAAAATAAATAGTAGACTAAAATTTATTGGAATTGAGTATAGGATTGAAAGGAATAAGCAAACGGGACTACAAAATTCAAAATTGAACATCATAAATTGCAAAGCCTAGTTCATTAATTTCTAATCATATCGATCAGTTTCTAAAATAATCTGATATACAAAATCCAATTAAAATAGGTAGTTTAGTTTCTAATCAATATAAGTAGAAATAGTTAATTTAAAATATTTTAAAAATATATAGTTCATTTTAAATGTTTAGAAATATAATTTATAAAAAATAAAAAAAGTAATTAATTATTAATCAATAAACAACTAAGAGACTAAGTTTATATCATATTTCATTATAATATCCAATAATTTATCTATAACTTAGAATAAAAATTCAAAAGACAATATTTGGTTAATTTAAAGCTGTGAAAAATAAATACAATCAAATAATTGATAATTATTATAAATTAAATATATGATCTTTTACAACCAAATTAAAATTTAAATGTAATCATTTAAATTTTTAGTAAAAATAAATATTTAAAAAAGTACATATCCACTTTTTACTTGAAATTAAAATTTTCATTATAAAACGAGTACAAGTTAAGAAACTAAAGGATCACATTTAATATTTTTATTAATTTATGAAAAATTAAAAAATCATATTTAATATTTTAATTAACTTGTAAAACAGTTGTAATTATAGTAATTTGAAATATTAATTAAAACAATCAATTAAATATGAATAATAATTTCGAATATTAGTGAAGAAAATAAAATCTAATATCATATAACTTAACTATTTTAAAAAGTTAAAGTATTAATTTTGTTATTATTCTCAATTATTAATTTTAAAATTTCAAGATAAATGAAAATATTTATCATAAATTTGACAATCAAACTTTTGTAATAATCACTAAATAGATCAAAAGAATTTATAATACTTTTTCTCTCTATGCAATAAACACAATCATATTTCTTTGTTCCCCTAAAGATCATTCATCCATATTTCAGTATGAATTATTAAAAATAAAAAGAATTTACAATAATTATTGTAAGTGACTAGCCTCACTAAAAAAATCACCACTAATTAAAAAAAATTTTACGATTTAGTTACAACTCTTTCAAAAATAATCTTATTTGATGATTATTAAATGGATTTTTGATATAAAACCTAACATATCAGTATGTCACAGAAGCAAAACTACTACATTATCATGTCATGTAATCAATTAAAAAAAAAAAATCAGAATTTAGTGATTATATTGAAAAACATTAAAATTTAATAATTTTTGAAGTCATTTATATTTTTTTACCTTTTCATTATTTTAATTATTTTTTTTATTTCAAAATATTTTTTTAATTTTTTATCAAAATATTTTATTATTATTTATTTTTAGTTATTTATTATTTTTTATCAAAATAAATAAAATATTTTTCTTATTTAAACTTTATTTAGTTTTCATAAATTCAAGCAATAAATTTTCTTAATAGTTTTAAATGAAATATTATTATTATTATTATTATTATTAAAGCTAAAATAAAATAAAAGATAAAATAAAAATTTTTATTCTTTGAGTTTTTTATAATTTTGGATGAAAGAGTTGTTAATTATAAATTGAGCTTGTTTAATATTATGAAATTTAAGAATATGTAAGATTTAAGTGAAAATAATAATTCGATAATTAAATGGTGAAATGCTGATAGGGATGTCACGAGTTACATTAGATCATGAATTAAAGAACCGCTTCCTACAAGATAATATTATGAAATTTCAAAAAATAATATCCCATGTTTAAATATAATTACCTAATTATTAATAATATGTAAGAATAAAAATGACAAGAAAGTTAAAAAGTAAATTTTTTATTTTATTTTAACTTTTATAATAATAATAATAATAATAAAACATTTCATTTAAAATTAAATAATAAATATATATTAGTCAACAAATGAAAATGACAAAAAAACTCAAATTAATGACTTGATGGTTAATTATCAAGTTGAAATACTTTTATACCCAGGTTCAAGTTATGGACTTATATGTATATAATTTACAGTTTATATATGTATATATATTAAAAATAATTAAATAATTATATTTTTTAATATTAATATAATTATTTTATCTTTTATTTTACTTTAGCTTTTATAATAATAATAATAATAAAACATTTCATTTAAAATTAAATAATAAATATATATTAGTCAACAAATAAAAATAACAAGAAAACTTAAATTAATGATTATCATCAAATTGAAATAATAATAATAATAATAATTAAATAATTATATTTTTTAATACTAATAATTTTTGATTTATAGATTGAATTTTAGAAAAAAATTATTGTTTGAATTTATGAAAATTAAATAACATTTAAATTAGAAAAGTATTTTCACTTAAAAGAATTAAGGAGTAATTTAATAAAAAATAAAAAATAACTAAACAAATATTAGTGAAAATAATTAAAGAAATATTTTGATAAAAAAATTAAAATAATATTTTAAAATGAAAAAAAAATAAAAAAATATAAATAACTTTAAAAATTATTAAACTTTAGTAATTTTTTTTAATATGGTCACTATTTTTTTTTTAAATAATTACTAAAATTTAGCTAACGTAATATATGATAATGTGATAGTTTTATTTACGTGATATGTTGATTTATTAGGTCTTGTATAAATGACATGCAACGTGTATAATTTGGTAAAAATTTCATCAAGTGATCATTAAATGAAACTATTTTGAAAGAGTTGTGATTAAATTATAAAAATTTTATGATTAGTGATCAATTTAAAATTTTTTCTAAAATTTAGTGATTTTCTGCATCAATTACTCAATTAATCTCAATTTCGTAATAATTATTGAAAGTTGAATAAATATTTTTTTCTCCTATTAAATTTTTTATAAAGAATTTAAACTCTTATAATGATAGAAGGAAAGTCAAAAGTTTAAAATATTAAAATATATATAATAAGATTATATTGGTATAATTTCAAATAAATCAAAACTCTTAAAAACATAATTAAAAAAAATAAATACTCAATACATATTTAATACCCAAAAAAAATAATAAAAAATTACTAACAAACAAAATATAAAATTAATTATAAAATAAATAAATATTTTAGAAGAACATATACACTTGACTTTGAAACCTAGATTTGATGAAGATTTCACATGTTGAGATTAAAGCAGATTTTGGCACAAAGGCGATCGTGACAGGCAGTAATGATGACATTGGTGTAGTCGGCTTCTTTGACAAATTTAATTCACAATATCTCTTGACAATTGGGAATAGTATAAGTAGGTGGAGATGAGAATGGCTCGTTCAAAAGATGGAGTAATGAGGTATCTGTTTCATTATCAGTATCGATTTTCCACAGCTTGTCTAATTTTGCACGTATAATGTTTCTATCATTAAATGGAGTATTTTTATATTTAAATGAAGAAAATTTTAGAGTATTACAAAAAAATACCCAATATTGATGAGACAAGAATCTTATACTTCCCACATCCTAAAATTAAAACATGACGGTTTTAAAATGTAGGAACTATTAAAAAAGACAAACACCCATAAAATCCGATTACTATTTCAATATCACCTTATTATTATCCACTTAAAATTATATTATTTTGTATTCTGTCATTTTGTAATATGTAATCGGTAACCCTGTAATCACTTACTACACATGTCATAATCATATTTAATCTCCATATAATATTATACAACTATATATACAATCTATCTATATCCATATACAATTCCATGGAGCTACTAGAATATAATACATAACACAGAGTTAAAATAATTACCCTGTCAAAATAAACTTTAGGATTCTACAGAGAAAGAAAGAGTTAAAATAATTACCTTGTCAAAATAAACTTTAGGATTCTACAGAGAAAGAAATTCTGAAATTTGCCCTCTACTCCTGACC
Source organism: Aleurites moluccanus (assembly GCA_948193065.1). Taxonomy (NCBI): domain Eukaryota; kingdom Viridiplantae; phylum Streptophyta; class Magnoliopsida; order Malpighiales; family Euphorbiaceae; genus Aleurites; species Aleurites moluccanus. Next base: position 18,283 of record CANXYC010343018.1, on the reverse strand, counting down.
TGAAAAATGTTAAACAACTAAAGATTGCAATAAAATAACAGATAACAATTGTTAGTTAACAGGGTTGCACACCAATTATAAAAGAAAGGAAAAAAAGAAGTAACAATGGTCTGTGATCAATAATCAGGTTATCAATATACATTTCATATAGATAAGACAAATAATGGGCCTGAACATATATAATCACATATAATTCATATGTAATGAACATAAGACAGGCCAAGCCTTATAGTAAGGAAATTAATCCTTCCCAGCTACGTCCATGATATATATACAATGCCGACGGTATTTACGCACTACCTTATCGGTAAGGTAATTCTGTCAAATCAACATATAATCCAACAATAGGATGGAAATAAATCAATGGATATCAATATGAGTCAAATAACTTATAAATATTCAAATAGGTTGTAAATCAATCAATCGGTACTGTCAATCAGTAACATGTAAGTAATGGAAGGTATATACATAATAACAATGGGTTGGATAACAAAGTAGTCATTCAAGGTCATTTGCGTTGGCACAATTGGCTACCCAATGTCACTGGCGACAATGACATTAAAATGATAGGCCTATGGGATTTTTATTGAGACATTTTGTCGAACACTTGGTGTGCAACTTTCATAAGGCAATTTGGTAAGGTTTTGGTGCAATATCAACATTTTTCCAATATCAAATAACAAGCTCATAATGTAGACAATATAGTAGGCAATTGATTTCCAACAAACAACAATACACAATGAATCAAAATGGCTTGAAATTCAAAGGAAAACAAAGCAAAAATTCAAAGGGATTGTCAGGGAAGCATTCGGCCAAAACATGGCCATGTTCAAATGGTTTCCAAACTTCAATTTATGAAAATAAACATGTTATATGATGTATATTAAACTCAACAATTGCTTTTAATTGCCAAGAAAAATTATTTTCCTCCAAAATCTACAAAGAAAGCAAAATAGGCAATCTTGTTCTTCTTTGGTTTCTACATCAAAACTATCATCAAATAAGCTTCTAATGGTATCAATTAATCACATTCTAACCCAATTAGATATTAAGGATGACTAATCTAGGGTTTGACATTTCACATATTCAAATTAGGGTTTGAAAATTGGAAATTTCTATCAATATGCATCAATTGGTGCAAATTAAAGACTAAATCCATCTAATTCAACACCTAAAATACATAATTAAATTAAACAATCAAAGAAATCACCATGTTACCTTATGATGATGGATGAGCCAAAATCTCCCTTCGATAAATTCTTGATTTACTGTGGTTAATTTGGTGAGAAATGGATGGAAATAAGTAGAACAAGGTTGGATTTTAGGTTTTTATTAGGTTTTGGATTTTAGGTTTTTATTAGGTTTTCTTCACAAATTAGTTTGGATTTTGGTGGAAAAAGAAGAAGAGTGGTTTGACCTTAGCTAGAAAGGAAGAAGAAGAAGAAGTGAAGTATGAGAAAATTTGGCTAAGGCAAGTATTTATAGGTGGAAACTTATGAAAATTAGGTTTTTCACCCCAAAACTTTCAATATTTCTATTTTGACCCCAAAAATTTATATATTTTATTCTGTCAATTCTGTTCATTTTTAGATTTCAAAGCGGGCAGTGAAATAGCTTATTTTTAGCTGTAATTTATCATCATATAGCTTTCAGAGTGATTATGGGTCCTAGATAGTAGGTTTCCCAAAATGCCCCTAAAGTTTCACTTATTTATGGTTTTGCCACTATTGATTTTTCATCATCTTTAATATTTTTTCATACTTTCTTCATATAATTAACTACCATTATTCTTAATATTTAATTATCCATGTAATTGAGAAAAATAGCTTTAAATTTAATACTATATTAATTCCTGAAATTTCCTAACTATTATCGGTGTTATCGGTCCGATATCTAATGAAACTGCTTAATAACTGTAGCATGAATCTAGGGTATTACATTCTACCCCTCTTCAAATAAATTTATCCTCGAATTTAAAATTAATACGTATCTCACTACTAAAATAGAAATGGATACTTTGCCTGCATGTCTTGTTCACTTTCCCAAGTACATTCCTCCATCAACTGATTTTTCCATAATACTTTAACCATAGGGATCTCTTTATTGCATAATTTCCTAACTTGACGATTCACAATCTCTATCGGCATCTCCTCATATGTCAAGTCTTCATCTTTCCAATATCCTGTAGCTCCAACATGTGCGATGGATCAGACACATATTTCTGAAGCATGGATATATGGAACACTGGATGCACATGACTTAGGTTAGGTGGAAGAGCTAATCAGTATGCAACATTGCCGATCTTCTCAGGGATCTCAAATGGCTCAATATATCTAGGTGACAGTTTACCCTTTTTCCCGAATCTCATTACACCCTTCATAGGTGAAATTTTAAGGAAAACATGGTCACCAATTGTGAAATTCACATCTCTCTTCTTCGGATTAGCATAACTATTCTATTTATTGAAGGCTGTCTTTATTCGTTCTTTAATAATAAACATTTTTTCCATTGTCTCCTTAATCAATTATGGGCCTTCCAAATGCTTTTCTCCTGGCTCCAGCTAACAAATTAGAGACCGACATTTCCTACCATATAACGCTTCATAAGGAGCCATCCCAATAGATGAATGATAACTATTATTATAGGAGAACTCAAATAATGGTAAGTACTGATCCTAATTGCCTTTGAAGTCCATAACACATAATCAAAGCATATCCTCCAGTGTCTGTATGGTCTGTTTTGACTGACCATCTGTCTAAGAATGAAAAGCTGTGCTGAATCGAAGCTGTGTACCCAATTCTTCCTGGAATTTCTGCCAAAACCTCGAAGTAAACTGTTCCCCTTAATCTGAAATAATCACTAGTGGCACTCCATGAAGCTGTATAATCTTATCAACATATAGCTGGGTGTACTGTGCTGTAGTATAACTAGTCTTCACTTTAAGAAAATGAGCAAATTTTGTCAATCGATCTACTATTACCCAAATAGAATCATAACTTCGTGAAGTCTTTAGCAAACCAACCACAAAATCCATGGTGACTTGCTCCCATTTCCATTCTGGTAACTCTATCTCTTGCAGCAAACCAGAAGGCTTATGGTGTTCAAACTTAACCTGCTGACAAGCCAAGCAAGAAGACACAAACTTGTCTACATCTCTCTTCATATTAGGCCACTAGTAGACTTCCTTTAGATCATGATACATCTTTGTAATTCCAAGATGAACACTATAGTAGGCATAGTGGGCTTCTTTCATTATCTGCTCCCGTAATCCATCCATATCAGGTACAAATAATCGTTTCCTACATTTTAATGTACCATCCTCAACTGTAAATTCTGAGGCCTTACTAGATTGAACATCCTCTTTGTAACTTTAGAAGATAAGGATTCCTATCCCGTGCTGCCTTAATATCATCAATCAGCATCGGCTTAACCCAAAATTGGGCTATCAGAGCATGGTTTCGATCCTGAGATCCCAATTCCAACTCAATCCCTATATCAACTAACTTTTTCATCTCACGGATTAAAGGCCTTCTTGAATCTGAAATATGGGCTAGACTATCCATTGATTTCCAGCTCAAAGCATCCGCTACAACATTAGCTTTACCCAGATGATATAATATTTCACAATCATAATCTTTTACCAACTCAACCCATCTTCATTGCCGAAAATTTAAATCCTTCTGTTATAGAATATATTGTAGGCTTTTATGATCAGTATAAATCTTAAATCCAGCCCCATATAAATAATGACTACAGATTTTCAATGCAAAAATAACTACAGTCATCTCTAAGTCATGTGTCAGATAATTCATCTCATACTTCTTTAATTGCCGTGAAGCATAAGCAATAACCCTCTTATTTTGTATAAGAACACAGCTCAATCTGACTCTGGAGGCATCAAAATACACTGTGAATTTATCTATCTTCGTTGGCAAAGCTAACACGGGAATAGTTGTGAGACAAGATTTCAAAGTCTGGAAACTCTTCTCACAGTCATTTGTCCATTGGAACTTCTCCTTTTTTCCTGGTCAATGGAGCAACTATCTTCAAAAAATCTTTCACAAACTGCCTATAATATCCTGCCATACCCGAAAACTGCGTATTTCCGTAATATTGTTAGGCTAGGGCCAATTCAACAACTTCAAATTTCTGAGGATCAACCTTAATACCTTCCTTATAAACAACATGCCTCAGAAAACATACTTTAGTTAACCAGAACTGACATTTTGACAGTTTAACATATAATTGATGCTCCCGCAATGTCTGTAATACTGTTCTCAGATGCTTTGTATGCTTTTCTTCACTTTTAGCATAAATAAGTATGTCATTAATGAACACTATGACAAACTTATCCAAATAAGGCTTGAAGTCCAGATTCATCAAATCCATAAATGCGGCTGGAGCATTAGTTAACCTAAAAGGCAACACCAAGAATTCATAATGTCCATACCGGGTTCTGAATGCTATTTTGGGTACATCTTCTCTCTTAATCCGTAACTGATAATACCCAGATCTCAAATCAATCTTAGAGAAGTGACTGGCACCCTGTAACTAATCAAATAAAGCATCAATCTATAGCAGATGATACTTGTTCTTAACAGTCACCTTATTTAGCTGCCGATAATCGATGCACATCCGTAATGAGCCCGCTACTAATTAAGTAGCAGCCGTTACTTATTTAGTAGTAGCCATTATGCCCACAATTTCTATAAAAAAATCGTTCGATCTTTGACTTTTTCACTTCAACTTAACATTTCTTCTTTAAATTTCTGTCTTTTCTCTCTCTATAAGCTTGATATTTTCACAAAATTCATCCTCTCTTTCATCCTTACGGCACCTAAGCGCATCAAAACAACTGCCGCTAGAACAAAACGGGCTATCAATGATTCTTTCTTTGATTCCCAATCAGATTCATCTCCACCTCCTTCACCTATCACCAGATCAGCACAGTCTATTAGAGGCATAAAGAAGGTAGCTAAACCCTCTCAACAACCCGTGGCTCCTCCCCAACCTAATTTTCAACCGTCTGACCATAACCGAGTGCTAAACTCGCTTACTCCTGAGGAAAAACAGAGGTTTGTGCTTCTAATAACAACTCACAAAATTCTCCCTTCTCGATATGTGGCTTGGAGTACTCTTGGCTGGTTAGGGTTAGTAGACCAGATTAGAGCCAAACTAATTGTTCAAAATTGGATAACCTTAGCCACCATAACCTACCCCTATTTTCTTTTATTAGTCCAAGAGTTTTTCTCTACCTTAAAGGTCAACACATCCACTGGTTCTTCCTATGGTGTAATGACTTTTAAAATAATTGGTCAACCCTATATTTTGTTGAGAGATAAATTGAAACAAATTTTTTGTTTTCCTCTAGGTGGTTTAGATAATTTTCATTCTGATTTTTATGAAAACACTTTTTGACCCACATTACTAGTTTAGAAGTAAAATTTAACCCTAGAACCGCTAATCCACCAGTATTAGGAGTCTTATTCTCAATATCATTCATAGAATCATATCTTATACCATCATTGCTAGAGGCAATAGTTATAGTGCAGTCCTCAAAACTGACTTATTTTTCTTATGGTGCATTGAGAACAATCGCCAGCTTGAATCCTATAGATGACTAGTTGATCATTTTGACTCGCTATCTAGGAGAAAAACTGGTGATATTGTTCTAGGACACTTGATCATCCACATTGTTGTTGAGATAACCAAAACCAACTCAAACCCAAAATTTTACTTTAACCTTGAAACCACCTCCTATCAGCCCCTCATGCTCCAAAATGATGACCAAAAATTTCTTGTCTGCTTACTCTTACCAAGATGAATATTGTGGTTAAAAATCTAGAAGGGGTATATGTTTTGCGAGGAGAGGCTGATGCAACAGAGAATGTAGAAGAAGAAAAAAAAAGATAGCAATGAGGATGATTCTGAGCTTGCTCCTCCCGTAGCTTTAGCCTCCTCTTATTATCACGACCCGCTCTCGAGGCCACGACGGTCCTAGGGTGCGGGAGATGCTAGAGGCGACTAGCACCCATAGAACCCATCATCACATCTATACAATCTCATACACTTATATATATACAATCTGTTTATACCATTATACAATACCCATGGAGCCTCTAGTACACATATAAAAGATGCAGTGTTTAAATTAATTACACTGTCTATGTCAGAATGCAGAATTCTTTGGAGGAATAAAAGCCAGGAATCTGCCTCCTACTCTATACCTGGAGAGGGGAAACAGTGAGAGGGTGAGTATATATGATACTCAGTGAATCTAATGTGCATCAACCAATAAAATAGGTAATGGAATATTAAGAAACCAATAGGAAGATGAGATAAATAAATCAATCTGCTCAAAATCTCTAGAACACAGAATTAAATATAAAATATGATTGTAAGTCAACAATCACATCAATGGATAGTATATCATATGAATAAGATAGATAATGACAGATATAGAGCCATGAAACACATAAAAACATGTCAAGCACAAATCAATCTCATATCAATAAACATAAGACGGATCAGGTCTTATGACTAGGACTGATATCCCTTCCTAGTTAGGGCATAAGAATAATACATTATGCACAATACCGACAGTATGTACTCATTACCTTGTCGGGGCGGCAGCTCTGTCAAATCACATCAAAATCAATAAAATCAAAAGACACATCAATAGATACTATTTCACAATAATGGCACCACTTCAATGAGCAATAGATTCAATAGGATATCAATAACAATTAATTATACAGTGACCAAAGATCTAGCAATCAACAATGGGATCAAACAAAAGTTGGTCATTTACGGACAAAAAGTTAACGCAATTGGTATGCCATTGTCACTGGCGACAATGGTATTCAAATGGTTGGCCTATGGATTTTTGAGTTAGGCATTTTATCGAACACATTGTGTGTAACAATGAAATGATATTTTGGCAAGGTTTTGGTGCAATATTGACATTGCCCCAAATATCAATAACAACACACATTGCAAGCAATTCCATAGGTATTATATACACATCAATAAACATCATTAAATGGATCAAATTGGCTTAGGAAAAACAAGCCAAAATGAAGTAAAATCAAAGGCAATTTGCCACATTAGGGTTCGACCAAAATGACCTTTTTTGTGAATGAATTCCAATCAATATTTTAACACTTTGGACATGTAATTTGATGCATAAAAGACTCACCTAACACTCCAAATGAGCTAGCAAAATTGGTTTGCCACCAATTCCTTCAAATTCCTTAAAGTAGGCAAAATGTGCAATTTTCTTCAATTGAATTTTCTACAATAATTTAACCATAGAATATTCATCAATTAACTTCCAATTAACTTATTCTATACTCAAATTACATATACTAATCCAATTTCAACAAATCATCTCTTACAACTTAGGTTTAGGGTTTGAAAATTGGGCAAAAATGCTATATGCATCAATTGATGCTATTAAACACATTACCCAATCTAACTAATATCTAATAACCCTAAACAAACATAAAATCAAACAAAACATCAATTTACCTCAAAATGATGCTTTGGCCGAAAATTTCAAGTGCTTTGTTTTTGAAAATTTTTGATTCTCCAAGGTTGCAAATGGATGGAGGATGAAAGATTCAAGGTTTGAATCAAGTTTCCATGGTTTTTCCTTGACGAACAAAAAATTTCTAAGTGTGGCTTATATAGTAAGTCACATTTGGCAAATTTTACTTTGGTCCTTAAACTTTTCTTACATTGTGCTTTTGCCACATTTTCCTTCTGTAATTTATTCTGACAATTCTGTCTAGATTTGTATTTCAAAGTGAATATTCAAATATCTTATTTGTATTAATGCTTTATAATAAAAATAGTTTCAGAGCCGTTCTGAAACTCAGACAACCCAAATTCTACTATACCCCTAAAGTTTCATTTATTTACGGTTTTGCCATTGCTTACTATTTCAGTGTTCGTAAACATTTTTCACCTCTTTCTTTTTACTATATTTACACATGCATATACATAATCATTTACCCTCAAGTCAAAATCAAAAATTCATCTGTCGATCGGGCTGCTATTTTTGCGGCAGCGATATCGACACCGACATTTTTCGAAAAAGTTTTCCGTTTTCGCTCTAACTGAGTTTTTAAAATTATCTTTAGTCATTTCGATAATTTCAACCACATACTGAGAACTTTAATCATAAAAATATGGTAAGCTTTTTTTTCTAGGGTATTATATTTTACCCTTTTTCAAATAAATTTGTCCTCGAATTTAAAATACACATACATACATCAATGTTGGAATAGGAATGGATACTTATCCTTCATGTCCTGCTCGCTTTCCCATGTGCACTCTTTTATCAACTGATTCCTCCAAAACACTTTGACCATTGGGATTTCTTTGTTCTTCAGTTGCCTGACTTGTCTATCTATAATTCCCACTGGTAGCTCCTCAAATGACAAGTCTTCATTAACCCCAATATCCTGTACCTCTAATACATACGATGGATCAGATATATATTTCCTTAGCATAGAAATATGGAACACCGGATGAATATAGCTCAAATTTGGTGGAAGAGGCAATCTGTAAGCCACATTGCCAATCTTATCAAGCATCTCAAATGGGCCTACAAATCTTGGTGACAACTTCCATTTCTTTCCAAATCTCATAACACCTCTCATTGGTGAGATTTTAAGAAAGACATGGTCACCAACTGCAAAATGCAAATCCTTCCGCTTCGGATTAGTACAACTCTTATGTCTGCTGAAAGCGGTCTTCATCCGATCTCTAATAATAGAAACCTTTTCCATTGTTTCCTTTATCAATTCTGGTACCTTTATCTGTTTCTCTTCTGGTTCCACCCAACACACTGGAGATCTGCATTTCCTACCATATAGTGCTTCATATGGAGCCATTCCAATAAAAGAAGGGTAACTGTTGTTGTAGGAGAATTCAATCAGTGGTGAATACTGATCCCAGTTATCTTTAAAATCCAGAACACATAATCTCAACATGTCCTCCTAAGTATGGATAGTCCTTTCTAATTGTCCATTAGTCTGTGGATGGAAAGCTGTACTGAACCTTAACTGGGTACCCATAGCCTCCTGGAACTTCTGCCAAAATTGAGAGGTAAACTGCGTACCCCTATCAAATATGATCATCACTGGCACTCCATGAAGTCGTACAATCTTGTCCACATACAAATGTGCATACTGAGTTGCAGAGTAAGTAGTCTTCACTTTAAGGAAATGAGTAGACTTTGTCAATCGATTTAGAATAACCCATATAGAGTCATAACGCCATATAGTCCTCGGTAAACCGACTACAAAATTCATAGTAATCTGCTCTCATTTCCACTCTGGCAACTCAATCTTCTGAAGCAAGCCGGATGACTTTTGATGCTCAAACTTAACCTGCTGACAAGCTAAGCATGTAGAGACAAAACGATCTATATCTCTCTTCATACCAAACCACTAATACACATCTCTCAGATCATGATACATCTTGGTAATTCCAGGATGTATACTATATGATGAGTAATGAACCTCTCTCATAATCTGATCTCATAGCCCATTAATGTTGGGCACACATATTCGCTTCCCACATTTTAATACATCATTCTCTACTGTGAACTCTATTGCCTTACCATTCAGAACATCACCTTTAAGTTTCAATAGGTATGGATCCCTATCTTGTGCCATATTTATATCATCAATCAATAACGGCTTAACCCAAAATTGGGCTATCAGAGCTTGGTTTCGATCCAGGGATCCCAAATCTAATAATATACCCATATTAGCTAACTCATTCATCTCTTGGATCAAAGGTCTCCTGACAATCGAGATGTGAGCTAAGCTGCCCATAGATTTCCTACTCAATGCATCCGCTACAACATTAGCTTTGCCCGGGTAGTAAAGGATCTCACAATCATAATACTTTAGCAATTCAAACCATCTTCGTTGTCGGAGGTTCAGATCCTTCTGTTGAAGTATATACTGCAAACTCTTATGATCAATATATATCTCGCATTTAGACCCATACAAATAATATTAGTGTAGGTACTCTAAAGACAATTATTGTAATGATGTTTTTAGAAATATATTATTAAAAAGGCATTATTTATTAATCAGTGTTTATTATTATTTAGAATAATATTGTATAACTGTTTAATAAAGTCCATGGTATAAACATAGTATGAAGGCATTCATGATACGATCATAATAGTAAGATGCTTATCATGTGCAATTATGTTTTAACCTAAAATTTTCTAGTCTTAGAATCAATGAGATTGGACATTATTAATTCAGAAAGACTAGCACATGCATATACTATTTGATTTTATCAAATCATCTGATCTCATAAAGTTGCTGGCATTGAGATATCTAAGTATAGCATGTGGATGCTTACTAGGAGTAGTAAGTGCATCAGAGTGATCGCAGGAGATAGTCATATGGAAATTTAAACAATGTTAATGACATATCTCTGCATGGAAATGTGTAAATGTCCTTAGACTTGAGATACTTAAGAGTGATCTAGAATGAAAATGCTGTACTTTGATTCCATGCCTTGCTCTCCCAATGGGTCTGCTCATAGGGTGGACATCAGGTATAGTTTGAGGCACCCGTAGATATTTAAGTAGTCAATAAAGGATATCATAACTCCTGTTAGAAGGAGGGTTTTACCTAAGGCCTTTTGTATGAGATCATTAATGGAAATCTTTGGCCAAAGTGGATAGTACTTAGAGATAGTCTCTAAGGAAATCATTTTAGTAATGATGCTCGGATTATAAGAAACTACTGTTTAGGCTAAGTGTGGTGTAGCTAGCTTAATGGAGTTAGCATAATATCCATACATTAAACTGAACTTGGTAAAAGGGCTTGAAAGGACTAGTAGCACAATATTATCCATGTATAAGGGTTTCTGCTTACCATTAGGAATTTCTGATTACTTGGGGGTCATGATGAGTAGCAAGATACCGCTCATGATCTTTGAATTAGAAAGGTTCAATTGGAGAATTTTTAATTCATATAGTCCTTGTTGGACAAGAATTACCTTTTATGGAAGTTTCCTATTTTGGAAATAGGAATTCCACTTAAGAATTTCCTAAATTAATTTAAGGAGATTATTAAGGACTTAAGTTGCCATTTAATTGGGAAACCTATTAGGTCACATGTATAGAAGTGATTCAAACAATAAGTGAAAGAGTTAATTAAATTATGATTAAATGAGATTTAATTCATATATTTAATTATGGAGTTTTTGCAATAATTTAATATGATTAAATTAATTATTTACATGTGATATATTTAATTAAATTAAGATCGTTGGATTGTGTTAATATTAGGATCAATAAGTCCAAGGTCAAATGATTGTTTTTGACCTTTCATTAATGACATTATTATCATTAGGCTTAATGTTTTAATCTAAGCCATTAGATTAAAACCTAATTGATCTAAGGGCCAAGGAAATATGATGTGATCATAATTCATTAACCCTAGGAATAAAACATAATAGGTTGGTCGAATTTCACACCCTATTTTTGCACCAAAAGAATTCGGCCTCTCTCTCTTGCTTCTCCTCCATTCGGCTAAGACCTCTTGTCTTACACATAAGAGTTTTTGGCTCCTATTTCCAAAAAGCTTATCGTTTGATCATCGTGTGGATTACTAGTGGTGCTTTCTTGCTCTTGTAGGAAAGATAGTGGTTTGCCATAACCCTTTCTCGGTAATTAAATGAGAAAGAGTTTCTCAAATCAAAGGTAAAGATCTTGATTTTCTTTAATGAATCTTCAATTTTGATCTACATAGCCTTCTTGGTTTGGGATTTTTTTTTTATTTTCCGCTACACCTAACGGCCTAAATCCTAATATATGGTATCAAATCCATACTATGATTGATTAAAATTGATGAAAAATTATTTTTCGAATCTTGGTTTCGGTTTGTTATGATGATTGCACAAGGAAGGGTTTTAAAACCCTAAGTGCCGAATTGTGTGTCTTAGTTTGGATGGCTGGTTGAACCATTTGGTTCAGTAAATCTACCTCCTCCAGGCTGGTTTTTCATGATAGATCAGATCTAAATTGGGTTGAATTGATTTAGTTTTGATTTGAGTGAATATGGATTGCCTCTGTGATGTTTTGGTTTGATTTAAATATGAACAGTTTTGATTTTGAAGCTGCCCCTATTTTTGGATCCATTTCTGACCTATTTTGCATCATCAAAAAATTCTGAAAATAGTTTGATTATATTCTATGATGTTTCATGTGATGAATGACTTTCGTTTGCTACAATTCGGAGTTTGTTTGATATGATTTCAAACGAAATTACAAAAGTTGTACAGTTCTGTTTTTTTTTCTAAAAATTCAGCTCCTTATTTATCCGTAGTTACTGTTTCAAAAAACTTAATAAACATTTCTGGGGTTTATGTGATAATCTTCCTTAATGTTTCATTGATCCATAGGATTTGACTTTGCTCAATTTGGAGTTCATTTGAATGAGATTTAAGCAAAACATTCTAATCCTTGCAAGTTAAGGATTACAAGTCCTAATGTGATTATGATTATCTTTTCATTATGGAATTAGGTGTTGGGTTATTTAATATAATTAATGTGATTAATTTATTAATGGACCTTGACTATTAAATGGTGATTTAATGGCTAGAACTCCATAAACTATTTTTGCAAAATTATTTTTATACGAAACTTACAAAATTGTTTATTTGTTACTCGTATAAAATGATTTTTATTTTAAAATTGTTTAAAAAGGAAAATCAAAATTGAAACTAAAGTTTATGTGATAAATTAAGGTATTTTTAAATGATTTTTATTATTATTAAAATACTAGACCCAATTGAAAACTTTAAAAGTTAAAAATTTGCCGCTTTTTGAAAACTAGTAAAATTGCTACATAAGATGTTTAGCAATTTTATAAATTAATTCATAAAAATGATTTTATTTATTTATTTTAATAATTATAAATTCATTTAAATTGATTTCTGAACTTTTAAAATAAATTTGGAATTTATTTAAAATCAATTCGATAAACCAAATCCAAACCGAAAGAATAAAGCTGCGGAAAGTAAGAAAAAGAGTTTTGCAATAATTTTTTTTAAATTGTTTTTAGAAATTGCATTATGAATGTATGGTTGGCATGATGGCATGGATATGGACTTGACCAATATAATTGTTCATGCATTTAATTAATTTGGGCCTGCGCGCCCTAGTTGCCTTTTAGATGGCTGTAATAGTTAGTTTAAATTTATTTATTTTTCAAAGGTTATGTAAAAGTAGTTTTACATAGGACTTAGATTAGACTTTTGAAGAATAAAGGAAGGCCCAACCTAGAGATTCAAGACAGAGGCCCATGGTGACCAAAAGGAGACCGAAGACGACTTAGAGAAGTATCTTGAAGACTTGAAGATAAAAATTATTGTAAATGTTATTTCAATTTTTAGCTTTAAGTTGTAATCTCATGCATCTACCTAGGTGTGACCTATGACTTTTTCATGGCTTGAAAAGTCAATATAGATTGTCCATAACCATGACCATATAATTTGATTATCATATATATCTTGATGATGAATAAAGATAGTATATGCATGCTAGGATTAAAATGATGGGACGCTTAAAAAGAAAGAAATCCTTCTTTAATTAGCATTAAGGCTAAGTTTTCCGTTTATATGGCGTGAACTAGAGTTTTTTCATTTGGAGGGTATGGGGAGAGCACCCAGTCGAACCATTTTATAAAATATGTTCACTCCATGGAAATGAGACTTTATGATTAATGGGCGGGCCTTAACAAATGTCATTAATTTAGGGGAGAGTAATCAGGTTAATGATAATTTGAGACATGTTTGGTGATATATGCGTATGATGTATATATGTATTAAGAGTTAATAGCCAAATGATTAAGTAATCATATGAGATATCTACAAGTTGATATAAATGGTTTCTAGAGAGAGCACTCGTGATCATTTGGAGATAATAGATACTTACCCACTAGGAGGAACTTCCATATAGGTTCTTCTTGGATTTTACAGTGAGGGCTGTTGATTCGCAATAAAATAGTTAGAGCAATGCATGTAATTTAAAGACCTAATTATCATACATTCATTTATATTAACTATTTGTTTTTACATCTAGGTTGCTAGAATCATGACTATCCACTTGCAATTATACTCTTTAATCGATAACAACAAATTAACTGGATCAAATTTCATTGACTGGTATCGATCTATAAGAATTGTTCTTAAGGCTGAAAAGATAGACTATGTCCTTGAAACTCCTTTTCCTATTGAGCCAGCTGTTGATGCCCCCAAGATGTTGTGGAAACATATAGAAAACATGTTGATGATGACAACTTGGCTAGTTGCATTATGTTAGCTGGTATGACCACAGAGCTACAGAAGCAACATGAGGGCATGGATGTTGGAACCATGATCTTCCATCTTAAGGAACTATTTGGTGAACAGGCTAGGGTTGAGAGATATGAGATATCCAAACAACTCTTTAGAATGAAGATGGTTGAAGGTTCATCTGTAGCTGCTCACGCGTTGAAGATGAATGGGCTTATAGAGAGATTAGGTGGCTTGGGATTCATGATGGATGAGGTCTCATATCAATAAACATAAGATGGATCAGGTCTTATGACTAGGACATCCCTTCCTAGTTCAGGGTACTATAACAATACATTATGCACAATGCCGATAATATATACTCACTACCCTGTCGGGACGGTAGCTCTGTCAAATCACCTCGGAATCAATAGAAACAATAACACATCAATAGATACTATTTTATAATAATGGCATCACCAATATCAATAACTCATCATCAATCAATTCAATGAGCAATAGAGTTAATAAGACATCAATAACAATCGATTATACGATGACCAATGGTCTAGCAACCAACAATGGGATCAAACATAAGTTGGTCATTTACGGACAAAAAGTTGATGCAATTGGCATACCATTGTCGCTGGCGACGATGGCATTCAAATGGTTGGCCTATAGATTTTTGAGCTAGGCATTTTATCAATCACATTGTGTGCAATATTTAATAGATATTTTAGCAAGGTTTTGGTGCAACATTGACATTGCCTCATTTATCAACAAACACACAAATTGTAAGCAATTCCATAGGCATTATATACAACTCAATAAACATCATCAAATGAATCAATTTGGCATGGAAAAACAAGCCAAAAACCAAGGTAAAATCAAGGCAATTTGCCCTAATTAGGTTTGGCCAAAATGGCCTTTTCACATATGGATTCCAATTGGCATTCTAACACAATAAGCATGTTGTAATAACCTAGGAGATCTTATCTTGAATGCATGATCTAGCTTTCAGTTTGTAGTTTGAAATGATTTAAATGATTGGAAATAATTTTTGAGACACAATTAGAATACAAATGAAATACTTTTCCGGAAATAGTCGGTGTTGGAAACATTGCTGGGAAAATAGCAGTCCGGCTAATTTAAGAATTTTTGACCCAAACTTAGGGAGATTAAATAGGTTAATTTTATGTGAAATTATGGTGAAAAGAAAGAATTGAAAATTATTTTGGAACACTGAAAATAAAAGTAATGGAAAAATTATAAATAAAGGCAACTTTGGGGGCAATTTTGAAAATCCACTGTCTAGGATCCATAAGTGACCCATAACTATTTTTAACTGATAGAACAACTTAAAATAAAGTATTTAACTCCCCACACTTGAGGTTGAATATAAACAGAATAGAAAAAATAAATTACAGAAAATTTTGGGGTAAAAAATATAAATAAGAAAAATTTTAGGCCAAAGTGCAATTAAATAAAGTTGTGGGACCCACCCATTCTAGAAATGAGATGAGTGGCCAGCCAAATAGCCATGCAATTGATAAAAATGATCTGTTAAGCTTACTATTAGAAAAAGACAAAGAACATGTGCTCAAATAATGAAAAAATCACAAATTGTCTAGAATTCTCTACACCATTCCTATCTCTTTGATTTTAGTGTATAAAGGAGAAGTGTTGGCTGCATTTTTGGAGAGGAGAACCAAATCAATGGAGGGGAGAAAAACTAAAGAAATAAATCTTCTAACCTTTCCAAAGAATCAACCAAAAATAGATAGGAAATTGAAGAAGGAAGAAGTTTTATGAAGAAAATAGGATAGAAAAATTGTGTTAGAGCTTTTGGTGGAGCAAAAGGAAGTGGGATTCAAGTAGTTTGATTTGAGATATTATTCTTAAACTCATTCTTTTAATTGAATTTGTGTAAGTTATGGTTTAATTAAGTAGGAAATTAATTGATTTAAGCTAAAATTGTAAAGAATGAGCTAGGGTTTATATAGTTTCTGAAATTTGATTTGAGATAGTAATTTGTGGCTATTATTCCGAAATTTTAATGACTGAATTTGAAGATGGTTAAAACATGAAAGTTGTATATAAATATGTTAATTAGACTTTTGTAAAATAAATTTGGAAAATTAAAAGTGAGGAAATAGTAATTGAGTAAAAACTGTGACTGACCTGGAATTAGGGTTATGGAAAAATGCTATTGTATTTTTATTATACAGACCGTTAGAGACAGAATTAGAAGAAATGTTCAACATGAAAAGTATTAATTTATATCTTATATATAATTATGTAAAAAACTTTTTCAATTAGTTTTGTGGTTTAAGAGATATTAGGTCATAAATATGATCTGTCTGGATTGACTGATAAATAGAACATAGGCTATTGTGTTCTATAGATATGAGGATCTTAAAGTCTGAATTAGAGAAAGTGTTAAACATGAAAGATGTTCATTTATATGTTATCTAAATTAATGTAAAATTTTTTTATAATTAGATGAGCGGAAAATTAATTATAGATATGGAAATAAGGTCTATTTAGATAAAGATTTCAGTGAAGTAATTTAATTTTGGAAATTCACTAATAATTGTATAGTGATCCAAAAATTCTGAAATTTGGATGTGTTATAATTTTATGTGTTTATTTTCAATAGGAAAAAGAATTGTGGTAATTGGATGAGTATAGATGAGTTATAAAATAAAAAAGTGCAGACTACCAGAATAGTATTACAGGCAAAATGCAGGGCAGCAGGTCTGGTTATAAGCTTAAGTTTAAATTAATACTATAAATTCTATAGTAATGGTATCACGACCCAACCCAGGAGTCGCGACGGTCCTAGGGTACGGGTGACCTTTCTGGAAGTTCCTTGTATACTGTTAACTACCTCTCAATAATTGATATACAATCCTTATTTCTCTCTTTATTCTGTTCTGAAAGTACTCCTTGCAATAAATTCACCTTTAATCTGTATTTGATGATATCTTGACCCCTGATAAACAATCTGCTTACAACCTCCAATCCATACTATAAACCTTAACTTTGATAAACATATTTAATAACTTGCCCCTGATATACAAACTTTTCCTCTCCATTAGATCAAAACTCTACTCTTTCCAATAAACAATCAATAGCAGCTTAATAACTATTCAATAAATCCATACCCAAGAGATTTAGAAATTCCATATAACCAACTCATTCAATCCGACTAATGATTATCCATCACAAACTCCTATATCACTAATATGTCACTTATACTCCATAATATCTCTTTCCTTTTATTAATATAACTATCTCTAAGGATTCATGATAAGATTTTCTACTCCACCCCAAGCTTACAATAAAAACAAATAACACAATACAATGGGTTACTCCCAATGAAATTAAATCAAAAACTACTATTCTATGCTCAGAAATCATACCTATAACTGGCTGCTGCAATCCTTGAGGCTGTTGTGAAACAACTGCATATACTTGCTCTTGAGTTCTACCAATAGCTGTCTGATCCCTTATTGCATGCTGCTCCACTGATTTGTCTCTATCCGTATCCTTTCTACTTATCTGCACTGATGACTGAGATGTTCCTACCTTTGAAGACTTTGCAATTTTACTTATAGGGCAATTTCTATAAAAATGTCCTTTATGCCCACATACAAAGCATACTCCTGATATGAAACGACACACCCCAACATGTTTCCTTCTGCAATAAACACATATGGGTTTCATTGATGTCTTCTTCTTCTTCTGAGCTGATCCACTAAAGTCTCTACCATAACCAGAAATAGGAGATCTCATTCTAAAATCTGATACAATATTATTTTCCTTATGTCCTCTGCCGAAAATCTATCTATCATT
Source organism: Aleurites moluccanus (assembly GCA_948193065.1). Classification (NCBI taxonomy): domain Eukaryota; kingdom Viridiplantae; phylum Streptophyta; class Magnoliopsida; order Malpighiales; family Euphorbiaceae; genus Aleurites; species Aleurites moluccanus. The sequence continues at coordinate 109 of CANXYC010343018.1, read as the reverse complement.
CTCTTTTTAAATTCGTCCCAATCCATAGGATCATTACTGTGAATATTTTCATCAATATACTCTTTAAACCAGATTGATGCAGTTCCCTCTAACAATAACCCCACAAGTT
>CANXYC010342873.1:0-25394 GCA_948193065.1 Aleurites moluccanus | reverse complement strand
GCAAGTAATGGCCAACACTGAATCCTGCTGCTGTCAAAGCAAAAATTTCTGAAATTTCCAAACTTCTCATTAAAATTTTAAAATTTTCCAAACAAAATAAAATTGATAACTACACTTCAAAAATGGCAGATATTACACATATAAGGTATGGTAATAGCATAGTGGCCATTACCACATTTGTAGCGGTCGTGAATCTAGGAAGAGAAAAAACATGAAATTTTACCCAGATTTGTGAGGGCTACAGCTTGAGTAGCGATTATTACTCTGTAGCGTATAAAATTATACACAAATGCCCAGAGTAGCGGGCACTACAAATAAAAATACCACAAAAAACTAAGGTAAAAAAAAACTTAAACAACAATCATTTCAATTTTTCAAATTCATTACCATCTAACATCCCTAATTCACGTTTAATAAAATTCAAACGTTCCTCATTCAAGGATTTTGTAAAAATGTCTGCAAGTTAATAATTTGAGGCAATAAATTCAAGAGTAACATTATTGTACAATATATTATCTCTAAGAAAATGATATCCAATATCAATATGCTTGCTTCTAAAATATTGAACAGGATTCTTGTATAAATTGATAGCACTAGTGCTATCATACTTAATAGAAATCTTATTCAAGTGCACACCTAAGTCATAAATTTATTGTTTCATCCATAACACTTGTACATAATAATAAGCGACTGCCACATATTCAGCTTTCACGGTGGACAAAGCCACTGAATTTTACTTCTTGCTAAACCAAGAAATAAGGTAATTTCCTAGGAATTGACAAGTACCGGAGGTACTTTTCTTATCCATGCAACTACCGATAAATTCTACATCAGAATAACCAATTAAATTAAAATACATATTCTTTGGATACCAAAATCCTAGATGTTGTATGCCAATCAAACATTTCAAAATTCTATTGATCGCATGCAAATGAGACTCTTTAGGACATGATTGAAAACGTGCATATAAATATACGACAAACATAATATTCGGCCTACTGGGGTTAAATAAAGCAAGCTACCAATCATATATCTATACTTCTTCTCCTTAATAGGCTTACTAAGATCATCCTTGTCAAGTTTGATGGCGGAGCTAACTGGAGTTCTACTTGCCTTTGCTCCATCCATTCCAAACCTTTTGAGAAGTTCCTTTGTGCACTTTGATTGGTTTATGAATATGTCTTCCTCACATTGCTTGATTTGTAATCCAAGGAAGTATTTCAATTCTCCCATTATGTTCATCTCAAATTCACTTTGCATGCATGAAGAAAATTTCTTACATAAAACTTCATTAGTAGCACCAAATATTATGTCATTAATCTATATTTGCACAATTAAAATGTTATACACTTTTTAATGAAAAGAGCTATATCAACTTTACCATTTGAAAAATCATTATTAATAAAAAATATGCTAAGTCTATCATATCAAGCTCTAGGAGCTTGTTGAATACCATAAAGAGCTTTTTGAAGTTTAAAAACATGATTTAAAAAATTAAATTGTTCAAAATCAAGTGGTTGTTTAACATAAATTTTCTCCTTAATAAAAATATTTAAAAAAGTACTTTTAACATCCATTTGATACAACTTAAAGTTCATGTGACATGCAAATGCAAGTAGCATCCTAATTGCTTCAAGTCTAGCCACCGGTGCAAAAGTCTCATCATAATCTATTCATTCCTCTTCATTATATCCCTTTGCCACCAATTTAGCATTGTTCCTAGTGATCACACCAACCTCATCTAGTTTTTTTCTATTCAACCATTTGGTACCTATGATGGGATGGTTTAGTGGTCTAGGAATCAAGGTCCAAACCTTATTTCTCTCAAATTGGTTCAATTCCTTTTACATGGCCTCAACCCAACTTTCATCCTCTAGGGCCTCATTAATATTCCTAGGCTCAATCTTAGTTATGAAAGCTATGTTATTTATAATTTCTTTGAAAGATGATCTTGTAGCCACACCCTTAGAGGGTTCACTAATTATAAAGTCTTTTGGGTGGTCCTTTTTGAATTTCCAATCCTTTGGAAGTTCAACATCAATAGGTGGATTTTCTATGGACTTGAAATGATTTCCTAAGTCATTATAATCCTTTAAAGATGAATCAAAAAGAGACTCTATGTCAATGGATGAATCATCCACATGATCAAATATATCATCATTCTCATTATGTTAAAATCTATGCACATCAAAAGGACTAATTTCATCAAATGTAATATGCATAGATTCTTCAACAACTAAAGTGCTTTTGTTAAAAACTCTATAAGTGTTGTTAGAATTTGAATAGCCCAAGAAAATACCTACATCCATTTTGGAGTCAAATTTTCCAAAATTATCTTTGGTGTTAAGTATTAAGCATTTGCATCCAAATACTCTTAGATATGTGTAATATTTTTCATTTTGATTATTTTATTAATTGTATGTTGTTGAATTAATTGAGGATATAAAATGTTTTGAGGAAAATCCAGAAATTTCTGGTTTCAGGCTGGATTTCGTGAGGCTAATTTATTGATTTTAAAGGAATAATTTGATAAAATGTAAAATATAAAAGTTATAGGTGTATATCTCATCTTTAATTATGTAAAATGATTCTGTAAAATTCTGTGTATGTGAAGAGTTATGTCTCTTTGATCAGAACCTGTCTGGTTCATTATTTTCTGCAGTAACCTGAGTATGTTTAAATTTTTTGGGAATGATTGAGGCTTAATGATCCAAAGGTGTAAACATGAGAAATGTTCCTTTATGTGTTGTTATATTGGTTGTAGCATTTAATGAGATTTGGATAAGTATAGCTCAGTGGAAAGTGGAATTACTCAGGTTTGTTCGGATGAATTTTGGGCAGTAAGTCAGGGTGAACTTTAGAGAGTCACCATAGTTTGTGTAGTTATCCTTTTGATTTGAATTTTGGATATATTGGACCCCTGAATGTCTATTTTAAGTAACAAAAAGAATCAGAGAATTTGGATGTTTGTAACTCATTTGCAAGATGATTAAATGTAAGTTGTCGAGGAAGGGTTTCAGCTCGGCAGAGATTGGTATTAGCAAGCCGGCAAATGTGAGGTGGCATTTGCGAGCCGGAAATGCGAGTAAGCGAAGTGGTAAGGTGGCATATACGAGGTGGCATATGTGAAGTGGAGTTTGGAGAAGAGGAGTTTGGCGAAGAGGCATATGCGAGGTGGCATATGCGAAGTGGAGTTTGGCGAGGAGGAATTTGGTGAAGAGGCATATGCGAAGTGGAGTTTGGCGAAGAGGCATTGCCGAGGTGGCATATGCGAAGTGGAATTCGCGAGGCTAGTTGGCGAGGTGACATATGCAAGGCGGCATATGCGAGGTGAAGTTCACGAGGAGAATTTGGCGAGGCAACATATGCGAGGTGGCATATGTGAAGTGGAAATTGCGAGCTGGCTTATGCGAAGTGGCGGGTTGGCGAGGCAAGTTGGTGAGCAAAATTTTGAGGCAGTAGTCTATTTAACTAGTGTCCAGTAACGATTTTTCTTCACGATTTTTCTTCACGATTTTTCTTCTTCTTTTCTTCATTCTTCTTCAGTTCTTCTCAAATTAGTTCCATTTATTTTTTAATACATTATTACTTAAAATTAATGCATTAAATCTCTAGATTATCATATTATAAGGCATAAATCTTCAGTTTCAAGTAGATTTTCTCAAGGAAATCAGTTTTGGAGAAATAAGATAAATTTTCTTCAAATGTCATTTTCTTTTAGATTAATAAAGTCTGGTGGTTAGAATAGTTAATTACGGGTATATAGAATTTATTACAAGCATTTTGAAGCTATTAATGGTAATTAATATAGGAGAAATCAGAATTTATGGACTGTTATGAATAGTAACATGAACAGTAATTTCGAAATTAAATTCAGATTTTCTTTAAGAGTTGAACTAAATTGATGTTGGGAATCAAGAATAGAAACTATAAGATGGTTAAATTTTAAGAAATCATATTGAGTATTATTGATTAAGGAAAACCTTAATTTTGTATATTTGGGAAAATTTCATAGGAGAAGAGAACCAAAGGAATTGAGGAGATTATAGTTTGAGCCAACTATCAAAGAAAAATTCAAGTATAAATTGTGTAGAGGTAAGTATGAATATTGCATATACATATTGGTTCTTTGATATGATTGTCCAAGCCTTCATAATATTCTCAATTATAACATTGTATTAATGATCTATTAATTAAAGCTTCCATGATATTTTCAGACCTATGATAATTGTTTCATGTGATTACCATATTTATCTTGTGAATGACTTAGTCATCTTTCCTTAGACCAAGTTCATATGAAACCTATTTGTTACTTGACTGAATTTATGTTATATATATTGATGATCTTGTGACCAATATGTTTCTTGTGAGATTGAAACCATATGACCCCTATGGATAGAACGCTCTTCCCAATAAGAGTAAATTCATTGGTCTATTGTGTACTTTGGAAACCTAGCTGATAGGGTTTTTATCAGTATTCTACCTAGAGGGGACCATGAGTTCTAGGCGTATGTCTGGCCAAGCATGCATTTATAATAAGGTAGCAAGGACTACCGATGCGCTCTGTTGTGATAGGTAGCATGGCTACTGATGCACTCTGTAGTTCTACCATGTAATTTGATAGTGCTATTCGATTGTGAGCACTTCTTTTCTTGTAAGCCTAACCATTTGATATTTTCTTACCCATGTTATATAGATTGACCTTTCCTTTGGATTGATGGATTTCTTTATGTTGCATGTTCATATCTTACTGAGTTGAAGGCTTACTCCTCTTCTGTGGATTTCAGGTGATAGTGTGGCTCATGAGGGAGCTAATTTAGAATATAGAGCTTCTTGACTCATTCCTCCAAAAAGCTTTCATTGTAATCATTTTGATATATATATATATATATATTAAATTGTATTATGGTACTGTATGTATCGGGAGTATACTCTAGAGCTCCGTAGTTAGATGTTGGGGATGATAATATTTTGATGACTAAATTGTTATATTTGGGTTACCCTTGTTTCTTAGTGATGTGGGAAGTATCTTTTGATCGGTAAAGAATAAGAGGAAATTTCTAAATGATATATATATATATATATATATATATATCTGTGTGTGTGTGTGTGTATGTGTGTGTGTGTGTGTGTGTGTGTGTGTATGAATGGTGATTACCTAAATCTTAAAATGAATGTTTGAATGATAAATATATATATGAGGTAAATATGAATTATGTATAAGATCCAGGATATGGGAGTTCTACGGGTTTATGGTGGCCTTAAGCCTACCCTTGCCCTAGGACCGTTGCACCACTGGAGTCGGGGTGTGACAATATGAAATTCTTAGTTTTCTTTCATTCCATAGCTTATAAGGAGTTTTGTTTAAAATTACTCTTATAAAAAGTCTATTTGAAATGTAACAAGCACTATTGATGGCTTCGGCTTAAAAGTACTTAAGAAGTGAGTACTCATTGAGCATAGTTATAGCCATATCAATAAGTGTTCTATTTTTTCTTTATAGGAAGTTCTTAGTGTAAAAAAGTTATGAAAATTTTTCATTTCATCACAAAAGGTTTTAAGGTCGTAATTAACAAATTCTCTTCCATTATCACTTCATAAATATGTGATATAAAAACCTTTTTCATTTTGGACTTTTTAGCAAAAGATTTAAATTATTTAAAACTTTTATCTTTATGAACAAGAAATAATACCCAAGTAAATCTAGAGTAATCATCAACAATGACAAATATATATTATTTACCTCCAAGACTAGATGTCCTATAAGGGTCATACAAGTCCATATGCAAAAGTTCTAGAAGTTTAAAAGACAAAATAATATTTTTTGTTTTAAAAAAACTTTTTATTTGTTTTCTAATTTGACATGCATCACACATTTTATCTTTTTGAAACTTGACCTAGGGGAAACCAATTACAAGCTAAATAGACTTACGATTATCAATATGATTCATGCCAATATGTCCAAACCTTCTATGACACAACCATGTATCATCACACATAGAAACCATACAATTAATATTATCATTATACATGCTACTAATATCAATCATGTATATATTGACCGACAAATAAAATTTTCTTATCATTTAAATATTTCACAAAGCATTTCTTAGAGGTAAAAGAAATTTTATTTTTCTTGTCACATAATTGACTAACACTAATCAAGTTATGCTTCAAACCATCAACCAACAACACATATCCAAGAAAAGGTTTATCGGTCTTACTAATTTGTCTAATTCCAATGATTTTACCATTGCCATTGTCTTTGAAAGTCCCTTGACAACTAAAAGGGGGTGAATTGGTTGTCTTATAAAAATTAATGACAACTTAAAATTAATAAAGAGAAGAAGGAAAGAAAATTCACACAAGAAATTTATAGTAGTTCTGCCAAAATACGCCTACGACCACTCCTCAACATCACACTTGAGTATTTCACTAACTTTGATCCTTTTACAGGTTCAAGATCAAATCTTAAAGTATTTTGGCTCATACTAAACCTTACAAGTGTTTTATCAGAAGGCTCACACATAACTCAAAAGAATTATAAGAGATGAGAAAGAAATTACCCAATAACTTTTACCCAACTCTCAAAAATTAATTATAATTTAGCAACCTTGAAGTTTTAGCAATTAGTTCTCTTTACAATAAGAAACTCAAATTTAAGCTTAAGAACACTTTAATGCTTTGAATGTATGAATTAATGCACAATAAATGATTGTTGTTACTATATTAACTTCATACCAACCCATATAAATAGTTCTCAGTTTAAAAGAGCCGTTTGGGTGTATTAAATGTGCATTTAATGCAAATTCACATCATTGCAATAACTATATTTTTGTCAGTTTTCCAGGTGTAGCGGCAGCTATAAACAGAGTAGTGGGCGCTACTTATCTTGTAGCTTGTAGCGGGCGTGACTCAGTTTTGCAATGAAAACTTCACAGCTGCGACTTTCAGTGTAGCGATGGTGAATTACTTAGTCACGGACACTACTTAATTAGGTAGAGGGAGTAAAGGATCATCCAAATTTCTGAAGTGCTTTTGTGTTTCTGAGCCCAATCAGTAGCAGGCGCTATTCAACATATAGGGCGCTACGGCTTGACTCCTTAAACTCTTGAAATTGCATTTAAATTTTGCGGTTGTGAATTACATAGTAGTGGACGCTACATCCTTAGTAGCGAGGGCTATACTTTTATACTCAGCTATTGGATCTTACTGGATAGAATGTAGCGACTGTAAATAAGAGATAACGGCTGCTACTTACTTAATAGCGGGTACTATATTGTGTGTAGCAAGCACTACTCATGAATAAGGCTGCATTCTAAAAAATAGATCCTTGCAAACAAACAAGTAAACAACATTAGATAAATAATTAGTTGTTTGTTCCCATCAAAATGAGCATGTTAGATATTCAAGGTCAAACGGTCTCCAAAGGTCACCTTCACTATTTTCTTCTATTCCAAGTTTAAGAGAAGATTTACATTGTCGGTCATATGTCTTAAACATCCACTGTCCAAATACTATGATTCTTCTTTTCTTGTGGATATCAACCATACCTACAAATGATGAAAATCATCTAGTTTTAGGTACTCAAATATTTTTGGGTCCTTAGGGGTTAGCATCAATATATTCTAAATGAATATTTCTAATATAACATTTGAAATTTGAATGACTAAATTTTCCTTAATAGTGACATCTTAAATGAATTTTATACTTTTGTTGAGATTTTATCTTATGGTATGGTCTGGAGTGATATTGAGGCCAATAATCATAATTTGATTTTGGTCTAGAATATACATACTTTGATCTTTTAAAATGAGAATCATGTATGATATACCTATGCACATTTATTTTAGGCCTAGCATTCTTAGGTAGAGGCATATAATCAATGTGAGCTTGTGAGTTTAACGCATTTACAAATATAGTCTTAGATGTTGATGGGGCATCCCCTCCACTATAGCCAAGTTCATACTTAATTATAGAATACCTTTGGGACTCAAGTATTTTATCCAATTTTTATTTGTCATTGCAAAGCTTGGACATACAATTTTATCCAATTTATCCATAAAGCTTGGGCGTGAAGGATTATCCAAAACTTAATCACGTAGCTGGCATTATTTTATCCAATTTATCTAACCTATCTTTCAACAAAAAAATTTCATTTTTCAATTTATTGCATTCTTGATTCCTAAGGTCAATGGTCTTTTTTAAATTAACATTAGATGCACTCAATTTATTTATTTTATTTTTATAAGCAACACAAGCATCTAAGACTTCAATTGACATTTCTTTCAGTTTTTCATACTTATTTTGCAATCTATGATATTTTGAAAGCAATGTATCCATAATATGTATGGCATAATTATTAAAGTTAAAGTCGGAATTACTAACCTCACTTGAAGATGCATCCTCTTTAATTGCCATGAAGCAAAAATTGGCTACCTCATATTTGCTAGCTTCCTTCTCTTCATCGGAGTCACTTGAATCATTCCAAATGGCCGCTAATACCTTCTTCTTAAAGCTTTTCTTGTTCTTGAATCTTGGACAATCCACTTTTATGTGACCAAATTTGTCACACTCAAAGCATATCACTTTATTATCTTTGGACTTCTCATGCTTCTTATATCTTTCAAATGGCTTCTTGTTATTGTTTTTCCTAAGAATAAGATTTTTTATTCTTTTGGTGAGCAAGGCCATGTCTTCATCATTTTCCCCTTCATCACTATCAATTGAAGAAGCCTCCTTGGAAGAAATGAGATATATCACTTTAATTTTGTCTTGAGATAAAGTAATTTCATGTGTGAAAAGTTTTCCCAATAAGTTGTCAATTGGGAGAGTGCTCAAGTCATTAGCTTCCTCAATTGAAGCAACTCTTGCTTCCTAATCTTTCTTGGGTAGACTCTCAAAATCTTGCAATTGATGTATTCTTTAGAGTAATTTTTCCCAAACTTTCTCATTTGATTTACAATCACCATTAAACGATTGTACATTTCGGATACCTTCTCATTGGGTAGCATTTGAAAGAGCTCATATTCATGATTAAGAATTTGAATCTTTTTACCCTTAACTTGATTTGTTCCTTCATGAGTGGTCTCAAAAGTATCCCAAATTTGCTTTACCGAAATGCAATGGGAGATTTTACAATACTTTTCTCTACTCAAAGCATAATAGAGAGTATTCATTTCTTTTCGATACCTCCCATTTCCTTTTTTTTTCGCCGGTGTCCATTCAATTTTTGGTTTAATGACTTTCATATCATTAACGATTTTTATAGGAACCATATAACCCGCTTCAATTACATCCTAAAGATCAATGCCATTTTTATCCACGCAGATTTCTATTCTATTTTCCCAATAGGGATAGTCGGTGCCATTGAAGTGAGGTGGTCTTATGGTGGAACTCCCTTCAACGATATCAATTGCTTGGTTTGCCATTTGATCTTTGATCCAAGATGGTTAAATCTTTAAAGAGGTGGATTCAAAGTTCTAATACCAATTGAAAGTCCCTTGGCAATCAAGGCGAGTGCGGGATTGGTTGTGTATAAACATTAACAACAACTAAAAATAATAAAGAGAAAAAGGAGAGAAAATTCACATAAGAAATTTATAGTGGTTCGGCCAAAACAAGCCTACGTCCACTCCTTAAGATCACATTTGAGTATTCCACTAACTTTGATCCTTTTAACAGGTTCAAGATCAAATCTTAAAGTGTTTTGCCTCACATTAAACCTTACAATGTATTTTACAAAAAGGTTTATACACAACGCTAAAGAATTACAAGAGATGAGAAATAAATTATCCAATAACTTTTACCCAACTCTCAGAAATTAATTACCCTTCAACAACCTTGAACAATAATAATTAATTCTCTTTACAATTAAAAAAAAAAACTCAAATATTAAGCTTAAGAATGTTTGAATGTTCAAAGGTATGAATTAATGTAATTAGATTGGTTGTTGTTACCCTATTAACTTCATATCAACCCATATAAATAGCTTTCAGCTTAAAAAAGTCATTTGCATGCATTAAATGTGCATTCAATACAAATCTTCGAACTTGTAACGGCTATTTTTCTGTCAGTTTTCGAAGTGTAGCGACAGTTACACAAGCAGTAGCGGGCGCTACTAAGTAAATAACGTAGGCTACTTAACTTATAGCAGGCGCGACTCTTCCTGAAATGAAGAACTTCATGACTTTCCCTATAGCGACGGTGAATTCTATAAGTAGCGAGCACTACTTAACATGTAACGGGCGCGACGCTTCTTTCAATTTCTCTAAAATGCTTCTGTGTCTCTGAGCTATCTCTATAGCGGGCTCTACTACTCTGCTCCTTTAGCTCTTGAGCTTTTGAAACTTTTGGACTTGAAGCTTGCGGCGATGACATGTTTGTAGCGGTTGCTGCTCAACTTTAACTTATGTAGTTGTAGAGATTTATATAGGTAGCAGGGGCTACATAACTTGTAGCGGGTATTACTGAAATCTATTTCCATGCTTTCAGCTATTATGACTTCTGGATCACTTTGTAGCGGGTGCTACTATTGAGTAGTCGGTGCTACTTAATAAATAGCGGGGCTACTTATCCAGTAGCAGGAGTTACATAAACATCTTTTCAGATTTTGCCTTCATTAAACTTAAGTGGTGAGAGCTATTTAAATGTGTAGTGGGCGTTATATACCAGCAAATAGCAATCTAAAAAAGATGAATCTTGCATATAATCAAGTAAATAAAATTAGTAATTAAATTAATTATTTATACCCATCAAAATGAGCATGTTAGAATACTAAATATTTAACAAAAAAAAATTAAGGGTACATTTAGTTTAACCATCACAATCAGCCATTCCAAATAATTATAGAATGTTTAGTAATTTGACTATTAAAATTAAAGTTAAATTGTAAATGATGAATAAAAATATTATTTTTCTTTTATGATAAATTTTAATTATATTAATTAATAATTTAACATTACATAAAATGTATTAATAAAAATGAATACACATTTTAATTTAATTTACATTTGATTATGTGAATGTATATAAATATTAAAATATTTAAAAATTAAAATAAATATGTATATATTTTTTAATTAGTATTAAGTATTTTCGTAATTATTTTAAATTTTAATAATTTTTTTTTACAAACATTAACTTTTGAATTCAAAAGCTACAAAGTTTATTTTTTATTCAAAAATTAACTTTTATCAATATAACTACTAACTGTTTTTAATCAAACACTCTATAATTGGATACTCAACAGCTAACTGCAAACTTTTAAAAATTAAACTAAATGGAAATTGAAAGGTAACTAAGGTAGATATAGCATAAGCTACAATTCTTGAGTTTATACATAACTTTTTCCTTAAATCATATTAAGGTTATTTCTCGTGTATAATTTATATGACATTAGAAATAAAAAGAAAATACTTTTTTTAAGAGTTGTTTTTAAAATTTTATGGCCAAAAAGTACAACTCTCCCCTCATACTCTAACCCCATGTGCAATTCCACCCTCATTAAAATAAAATAAAATAAAATAATTGTCTTATTTAAACTTTTACACTTCAAGTTTTGCATCAATTAAATCAAATTATTAATGATCCTAACGGAGCTGTACATTATTAGGGAAAGTTGCAATTTCTTTTAGTTTGGCCCCACCTTTTCTGAATGTTACAAAAGAAATAAAATATTACCATTTGAAAGATACAACCCAATGGTCAGTTTTTCTCTTTGTGAGAGCCAGGAATACCTCTCAGAGAAAAATGGTCAGTTGAAAACCCAGCATTAATTAAGCCTTAGTTTTAAATATTTTTCTCTCACAATAAAATAAATATTGTGAATTGTTATTTTTTTATTTTTTTATTTCATCCTAATGAATTATCTATTTTTTTTTTAATTTTAAAATTCTAAAAGTTATTTTAAGTAAGAATATTATTTTAATTATATTATTGATTATTATATTTAAATGGATAAATAAATATTAATCAATTGATTTATTATATCTTGAAAAATAAGAATAACATAAATTATATAGGAACATTAGATTTTGAGAATTAAAATAATAGGGTTAGTTGTCAATTTTTCATTGATCCAGAATGTCAATTTATGATATTATATTGACAATATTATGCTAATTAATAATTTCTCATGATATTTTACTTTTTCTATCACCTTTAAAAAATGTGAAGTAAAACAAAAGAAAAAAAAAATTGTAACTTTCCTTAATTATAGACTGCTCCTGTGCTTCAATAGTGCCGTTAATATTAGTCTTAATTAATTAGATCGGAATTTAAAATATAAGAGTTTATTGAGATAAATTTTTTTATGGGGGTGAAATTAGATATGAGTTTAAAGTATGAGGAGGGAATTGAGGTTTTGGCCAAATTTTATTATTGACAAGTTTTAAATTGATGATTAGCAGCTTTGAAAATTTTATAATTATTTTATAAATTATAATTTTAATATTTAATATAGGAATTCAATGGCAATAAAGGAACACTAAAATTGTATATGGTAAGAAAATTACAAATATCGTGGAGAAAAAAAAAAAAAAAGTTTTCCATGTTAATAGTGTTTTTCTCTCTATAAAGTGAATTGGAGTGTAGGTTCTTTTTAGCTTTTAGTTACGCGGAGGTTGGTCTAATGATTAGTTTTCCACATTCAGCGAAAACGAAGCTTTGAAAGATCTTATGCTCTTTGGCGGTGGCGGCTCGGCTTTAACTTTTAGTCAAATTTTTACACTTGTTCAGTCCATACGGCTTGGCTTTCCTTTTCTCAATGCCGGGCTTAAATTTTCTTTATATCCTTAGTATTGTCCAATAGACTAAGCCAAAGATACTGTACTCATTTTGGAATAACTCATTTTCCAACTCCCATTTTTTTATTAAAAAATTAATTTAAATGTCTGTTCTACCCTTATATTTTAGTTTTATAACATTGAATCTTGAATACATTAATAGTTGAATTTAAAGGTTATTCAAGACATGTCTTCTAATTTTTTTTTAGCAATAAAATAATGTTACTACCCTCAAACAGTGGCTTAAATGGAAATATTTTAAGTTCACTTAATTAAATATCCCAAGTTTAAATTCTGAAAACGTAAAAAATATTATTAAAAACATTATTTTTATAATATGTCCGATTAAAATAAAATTTAAATTAATCGAGATAATTCAAATAACGATCGAGAGTATTGAAAAATAAAATAATGTTATTGCGCGAGTTAATTTCATAAATAGTACTAAATATATTTTTTTATATGATTAAAATAAAAGCATTCATACATAAATTAGAAATTTGTAAATAAAAAATCTATTTTATGATATGATCTTGAAAATTAAATTTTAATAAATAAAAAAAATATATCGTGTAGTTAAAATTATTTTAATAATTAAAAAAAATATAGTTTGAGTAATTATTAGAGTTAAAACTAAAAAAAAAAAAAAAAGGTTTTTAAGTTATCATGAAGTAGGTAGAACAGCTAACCTATTACCTAAAAAACTAGTTTAGCTAACTACAACAGTGACTGGATTTTAAATTTGGATATAGGAACCCATCCTTTTTGGAGAACCAATTAAAGTTGCTTCCTTTAGTAGTGATTTTATTTGAATAGAATATTTTTTGGTAAGATTTAAAGCAAAATTTATTTTGGCAATACTCATGCTCGTCTAAAAGAAATTTTAAAATCAATGTATATATTGATTTTTATAACGAGAGTATTAATAGTATTTTTTAAAAATTAAAAATTTAAATAATATTAAATAAAAAAATTAAAAATAAAATAAAAAATTTTAACTTATTATTTGAGATGATAGTAATTATAACAAAATAAAACTCTATTAAAATTTATTTTTTTTATTCAACTTACTGTTATATTAATTTATTTATATTTTTTAATATAATTATTTTATAATTATATTTTATTTAAAATAATTATTTTTAATAAATATTATAAGAGCACTCGTTATATATACAATAACAATTTGACATGATGTATAAATTAATTTATTTTAAATTATAATAGTAAAAATAAATTTTAAATTTTAAATTAAAAAATAAATTCAAATATAAAATTGAATTGAAATTTTATCTAATTGAAAATATTAAAAAAAAAGTGTGAAATTGAAAACAATAATTTTGAAATTTAACTAAACATATTTTTATTTTTATTTTGTGTCATAATTGCAATTTACTCCTGAAAGAAACTTCTTCTTTTTGTAATATCATTGATGTCACATACTACCTCATTTGTCATCACTATAAAAAGCGATCTAAATAAATAGGTTATAACCATTAAATGAAGTAACTTTATTAATGGGAAATTCAAGTCCAAATGGTTGATAAGAAGTAGACCCACTTTGACATTTAGGCAACAGAGTAAGTACAATTGTCTATATAAATAACAAAATCAACTTCAAATATTAGCTCATCAATAAGATAATTTATTCGTTTTTTGTTCAACGAATTTCAATTTTTTAAATTAACTAATACTTATTTATTTTCAATTTTAATGTGAATTATATATTTTTTATTAAATAAAATAAATTTAACATAATATATTAAAATTGTTTCGTGATATCATTTTATTAGTAAATAAAATTAATAAAAAAATTAATAATAATAAATAAAATATTGAATTTAATAAATAAAAAAAATTCCATAATTCCGTTTCATATAAACATGGATGGCTATTTTGGCTGACTTGGTAAAAGAATTTTTCAACTCCAATTTGCTGAGCAAGACAAGTGGCAGTCATCATCGGCCATGTGCTATGGCTACTACAGTTTTTTTTTTTTTTAATTGGATTAATCCATCTGATAACATAAAGAATTGAATTTATGTCTAAACACAAAAATCACACAACTCAAGTGCCTAATTAATTACACAATAATTAAATAATTTATTTTTTAAATTAAATCTCTAATAATATAAAATCATGAAGAAAAAACTTAAAATATTAAAATTATATCACTTAAAATACAACAAAAATTCTATTTAAAAGATGTTTTCATAAGCTAATAATTTTTATTTAAATATTTGATGTTTAAATTAAATATAAGAAACACTGGAGAAAAAAAAATCCAATTTTTAATTTGTATTTTTTATATCAAAATTTCAACCAGTTATGCAGTAAAAATAACTCTCTCTTTTTAATAAACTCCTTCCATAATAAAAAAAGGTTTTTATTGTTTTTATTCAAAACATCAATGAATAAGTTGTGAAATTAAGAATAATTTATTATTATTCTTTTAAAAAGCTAAAAATATAATCCTCAATTTTTTTTATTTATCATTTTAGAAATTCATCAATTTATATTTTTAATTATCATTTTAAATTTTTAAAATAATATTTATTAATTTTTTTCTACTTTATTCTTATAGTATTTAATTAAAATATAATAACTTAATTTAAAATAAAATCAATGATATAAAATTAATTAAATTATTTTAAATTTAATTAATAAGTATCTTAATATGTATATAAAATTTTAAACAACAGATAAAAAAAAAATAGAGAAAATAATTTATTATTATGTTTCTAATTTTAATATTAAATTGAATTCAAAATCTCACAGTTCTTGAAATAACTTATCACCAAAGGAAATGATATTGAAAACTACAAAGAAACAACATTATATTATCCAACATCCTAAAAAGATGGTCCTAAAAATGTGGTCGGCACAAATGCTCTCTTGTATGGTAGGGAGTTATTGGCGATAACTATGCCATCTAAATACAGTTTGTTTTCGGTTGGCTTTGAATGTTATTTGTTGGTTGCTTCTAGACCTATCTTTTTTGTTTTAGTTTCATTTCATTTATTTTCCTTTTCTTTTTTTCCTTCTTAACATAAAATCTAATCCTAATACTATGTTATTACCACATTTATTTATTAAGAAAGATAAGATCTTTTCTTTTCTTCTATTTATAAATCAATTGAAATGTTTTATAAGTTATTAATAATCTTCTTGTTCAGTTATATATAATAGTCATTCTAAGAGAGAAAAAAATTTTGAGTTCAAAGAGATATTTATTAAAAAAATAAATAAAAATTTTATGCAATGACGAGTTAGAATTTAAAATGAAATTTATACTCTTTTAAAAAAAATCAAAATTTTAGTAGGCTAAAGGTGATTAATAAATAAAATAAAAAGTTTGAAGGTCTAAAAATGACAAATATTTATAAATAAGGTAGAAAAATATATGAAAAATAAAAAAAATTCAAAAATTCAAATGATTAATGAGTGCTAGCAGTGTAAATTTTAAAATAAAATATAAAATATAAAATATAATTTATAATTTATAAATAAAATAAAAAAATATTTATGAATAACATAAAAATACATAGTTATAAAAAAAATTTAGAAGTTTAGAGGTAAAAATGAATTTGTGTATGGGATAAATATTCAAATATTTCTAAATTTTGTGTATAAAGAAATATTTGAAATGAAGTTTTGCTGTAATATGAGAAAGGAAAGGAAAAAATTATAATTGTGAAATAATATTTTTGAAAAAGAATTATTAATTAATTAATTCGTATTGAAATATCAGAACTTGATTCGGAATCCAAAAAGCTTTTCTTGAAATGCAACCAAAGAAGTCTTGTTAATAAAGATTCACGCCAAAGCCGTCCTTTGCATACAATTATATTAATATCTCTCTGTCTCTGTCACATTCTCTCTGGCTGATTCCTTAAGGAATATTATATTATTCAAATAACCAATTCACTCCCATTAACATATATATATATATATACAATTAACTATCTCACCTACTATTTTTTTTTTATCCAAATAAATATTTTTTTTTTCATTTTATCCAATTAGCAATATACCAACAACGTCAATCATTGATTAAAATTTTTAAATCTACCAATTAACTTTTTTAAAAAAAAATTTACAAATTTGAATTCAAAATTTTACAATTCTAAAAAGAATTTTTAATATTATTAAATTAAAAATTCATTAGTATTAATCTTTATTTTAATATTGTAAAATTTAAATTTATATATATGTATATAAATTAAATTCAAGAATTATTTTTAAAAAAATTTCTAATTCTATCAAAAATTAAATTTATATGAAATCATTTCATAAAAATTAAAATTTATAAACAGTCACCTTATTATTATTTTTTCTTTATGTCACTGTATTTAGATAGGTTTTAAAATATTTTTTTATTATTTCTAACTGAGTCATATTAAAAATATTAATATTCAAAGTTAAATTTAATAAAAAAAAAAAATTGGAAGCTGGTGGACAGTAGGTATATGTAATGGATGGATATAAAAATTTAACATATCTTTTATATATGAAAGTGAGCCTTGTCATAACCTAAACCAATAAGGACGTCAGGAGAGAAAGGGAAATTAAATTAATTAATGAAAGACATGACATTAAGTTGGTCATCAAACACTTAATGATAGATGAATGGGTTTAGGGAAGTCTTAATCAGCATTGCTTACTGTGTCTCTTAGAACATGGACAAGGCTGCATTCTATAAGGTCATATCAAATTATCAATAACCCATGTTTTGTGGGACAATTTTTTTATATTCCTGACCAACAAAAAGGGGAATATTAAATATGAAAGTAAAATAATTTACGGAATTTTTTGTTTTTTTTTTGTTTTTTGAAGTGGACATATATTCTTCCCTCACCTTTCTTTTCTTTTCTTTTCTTTTTTTCAAAAAAAGAAGAAGTTAATTAGATTAAGGGACAGAGGTAATTGAAACTCAAATAGGTTTGGATCACTCCAATTCAAAAAAAAAATTATAAATTTATTAAAAAAATTTCATATAATCCACCAAAATTTAAATTTTTTATATAATTTTGATTTATCTAAAATTAATTTTCTAAAAATTTTTATATTTATATGAAAAATTTTAAATTCTGATATATTCAAAAATAAATTTGTCCTTGATAACGTTTACATTGATATCAAAATATTATTTATAATGACGTGGTTGAAAAACTGCGAATAAAATATAATCTGTGACTTTATCAATTTAAGAATATCAGTCAACAACACATGCATAACATTTCATATATTATTAGGATTAAAAACATTTATGCCTTTCCTCCATTATCCCTCCTTTTTTATTTTCAATAAATAGTAGTTGTTGGATAAAAAAAACTTTAGTTTGTTAATTTTTAGTTGTAAAATAACTATATATATATATATTTGTAATTTTTTAATATATAAATATAGTAATTATTTTAAATATAATAAACAATATTTTAATAACTATTTATTATTGATAAAGAATTATACATAAAAATATCATATACTAATTAATTTGAGAAAAATAATTTTATTAATAATGATTTTTATAGGGTAATATAATAAAAATATTATTGGGTTATCAAGAGTGGAAATCTCACATTTAAATTATGGATTGAGTTGAGGACTTATAAACTCATTATCTTAAAATTTTAAATTGGGATATGTCATATTTTAACTTAAAGGTTATAATTATTCTAGAATATGAGTAAATTTAAAATTACCAATAACTGATAAAACCATGGATTATAAACATAAATCAAAAATCCGATATAATAACAGCAAAACCTAAACCTAACCTCAATAGCATATCTACGGAACATAACACTTTTATAGCCATATTCTTATTCACAAAACATACTATATTATAAACTTTAAAGGGAATCACTTAGGATATTCCCTCACCTCTAAGACATCAATATGCATCATATAATCGATAAGTGCCATACATTTTATTTAATAAATAAATATTAATTATTTCAAGTTTGAATATATATATAAATATATGTGGATATCCAATATTTTTTATCGGAGGAAGAATGACAAGAAATTTAAACTACCCACTATAAAAATTAGATCACAATTAATATTTCAATAATTTATCATTTTAAAAATATTATTAACTAACACTACAATTATAATATTATTCAAAAAAATTATTCATCAAATTTTAATAATTTATTTCAAATTAAATTAATTTATTTATATAATTTAACGATCATTTTATTTAATTTACTTTAAAATTATTCAACTTTCGGTATTCAAAATTCATATATATTACTTAAATAAATTTCATAATTACTCAAAATTAATTATATTATATTTTAATTTAGACAATTAATTTAAATATAATTTTAATTTATTTACTTTATAAATATTCTAATTTCAATATTTTCATAATATTTACTCTAAAAATATTCCAAATAATTTAGAATAAATTTTACAAAACATTAGAATCCACTCACTCTCAATTATCGAAAAAAGACCTGAATTTCTCATTTGGTCCGGGTTCCAGTCACCGTTAATGAAAAACTGAGTACTGTTAAAAAGCTTGGATTGAAAGGAGTCGACCGGCACATAAATCGCTGGAAATGGGTGCCGGCAGTGGCCGAAATTTGCAAAAAAATATCTCTTCGTCTGCGGCCTTTGGACAGCAAGTCCGCCGTGCTCTGGTGGCGATCTTCTTCCCCTCAGGATTGCTGGATGCCAAGCATCTCCCCTAACCGGCGCGTTTTCTTCTCGACGGCTAGACGGCTGCTCCAAACTTCTCTCAGTTCTCCCTTCATTTCCCGATCTGTCCCCCTTTTCTTTTTCTATTAACATAAATAATAATAATAATAATAATAATAATAATTTAAAATCTAAATAATTTTTCTCAAAATATTTCTTCTATTAAAGAATCTAATTTAATCAATAAAATAACTAATTTATTAATTAAATAATTAAACAATAATTTATTGACTTTTTAAAATTTAAAATCAAGGCTTAGATTTTTTTTACAAACACTGTGACTTTAAATATATCCTTATTAAATAAATATTTTATTAAATAAACACAAAAAAAATTTAAAACTTTAATTTAAAATAATATATACCCATAAAATACTTTTATATTCATTATCTTAATTAGATACTCTTAAAATAATTATTATTTTTTAATAAAATATAATTTTAAAAATAATTAAAAATTTGGGATGTCATGTAAATCATAAAATATGAATTATAATTAATATGTCAATATATAAAAATATTATTAATTAATCTATAATCTGATATAATATATTAAGTTTACTTAAGAATTTCTTGATGTTTGGCTAATGGTTAATTAAATTGCACTAGTTTGAATTTATATCTTGTAACACATGAGATAGGTTAATCTCAAATATCCGACATAAAATAAATAAATAAATAAATAAAAAATAAAATTTTTAGATGATTTAAAATTGGGAAGGAAAGACTCTTTCATACCAAAATTATAGAAATGTGAATTTCAAAAAAACAACAAAGATTATTATCATATGATTAATCAACTAATATTTCTGAATTACTAAATTTTTATTTTTGGGAACTCTAAAATTATTTTTAATTAAATTTAAATATAATTTAAGGTGTAAAAATCATCTATTTATTCGTATGATTAACTTTCCTTCAATTTATATACTTTTAAGTTACTTTATATATATATATATATATATACAGCTTAAGATATGGTTTAAGATATGATTTTTTTTTTTTTTTTAAATGTGACGTCGATTGTCAACTCTTTAATTGAGGCTTCATATATATTTTTTTTGCATGTGACTAAAAAAGACAAATACGCAAACTCAAAGCTATAGATCTCCATATCCACAAACTTCATTTTCACATTTCATCATCGCAATTTCCTAAACTAGTCTTTAAGGTCTTGTGTGCATGGAGACATGTAATTTTGATTTGAATTTGATTTAGAATCTAATTTAAAAGTGGCTCCACATTTTTATATTATTGATTAAGTTTTAATTATTTTATTAGGTCATAAAAAATTCTTTCATAATTTTTTAATTTTAATATAAACAATTTATTTTTTCACTTGCATATTTTTTTTATATATAATTTTTTTTTAAGAGTGAGGACTCGAATTGATAAAATAAAATATTAAGTGTTTAATTTAAATATTATAAAAATATTTAAAATTAAAAATTTTAATTTTAAGCGTTATATTATCCAACAATGCTGTATATTATAAAATAGGTATTTGATTTGAGAGTTATTAGTAAATGGAAAAAAAAAATGTGAATTTAAAATAATGTGAAAGGTAAAAGGTATGTATATAATAAAGACGGAAAGTTGATGGATAGGAGATGCTTTCAAACAAAAATAGCTTACAAATGAAAGAAATTTTCCAAAAAAAATAATAATAAGTCTTGATGACATAAATACATATTATTAAAAATTTGACTTTAAAATAGATATAAAAGAGAGAGAGAGAGAGAGAAAAGTACGAGGCAGCCACCAAATTGAACCCACATGACTAATTCAGAATAAGAAAATTTCAGGGGTTGTAAGACCAAAGACACTTTGATTTCATATTTGTCTTAAAAGTCTAAAAACTTGAAAAGAGTTGGTCTTTGCTTCTTATTATTATTAGCCTATCAAAATTTTGTATACATGTTAGTTTATGAGGTTAGAAGCAGCCACGTAGCTCACGAAAAAGGAAAAGCGAACCCTAACTTTTCCACTTTTATTTGTCGGGACATTAAAAACCTCCATTTCCGATTTCACATTGGCTGCGTCAGCCACTCCGTTTTCACATTAAAAATAAATTTCCTATAATTCTGTGCCATCTGTATAATATTATTATCGTTTTTTTAATAAAAATAATTATTTTAAATAAAATATGCTCTCCCAATTTTTTTTATCTCTCATTTTAAAAATTCATTAATTTATATTTTTAATTACCATTTTAAATTTTTAAAATAATATTTATTCATTTTTTTTCAATTTTATCCTTATAACATATAATTAGAATATAATAACTTAATTTAAGATAAAATTAAATAAATTATTCTAAATCTAATTAATAAATATCTTAATATGTATGCAAAATTTTAAACTATAAATAAAAAATTAGAGGGACTAATTATAAAATTATTGTATTAGAGAAATATAAATAAATTAATATAAAAATAAATTGAATAAAAAAATATTAATATAATTATATTTTATTATAATCATTATTATTTCAAATGATAAGTTAAATTCTTTACTTTTTATTTATTTATTTTATTTTTAAATTTATTTATTTAATATAATCTGACTTTTAATTCTTAATAAGTGAGTTTAAGGTATTCGTTAGAAAACTGTATTATCATATATACATATGTTGATTATGTTTTTTTTTGAATTGAATCATATATTTTATTATGAAAAATAAATAAAATAAAATAACAACAAGAATAACAACAAGAACAATAATAAGAATGTAAAAAATGAAGATTTATATTATCTAATTAGTGTGTATTATAAAGTAATATGAATTCCTATTTATAGGGTTCATCTTCACCATAGGTTACAATATATTTAAATTCACTATAAATTACAATATAAATGGTGCAATAAAATTAAACTTAAATACAAAAACTTATGAGTAGTGGGATAGATGAATGAATATTCATATTTATCTATATATTTATAACACTCCTTCTTGGATGTCCTTCTTATAAAAAATATGCCTCATTAAAATCTTACTAGTAAAAATCCAGTGAGAAAAAAAAACTAGTGAAGGAAAAAGAGTATAATATTTTCGTATTACAAATGGTATACTGTCTCATTAAAAATCTTATCAGGAAAACCCAATGAGACCAAACCTTTGGTTAAGGAAAAAAGAGTACAGTATTAAACTCTCCGTATTTGTAATATCACTGAAAATCTTTAAGACGTTACATTTCAATACTGTTAATTAATTTTTTGAATGTTGCAATAGGTGATACCTTAATGAACAAATATGTTAGATTGTCATTTGAAAAATTTTATTAATCATTAATTTCACCATTTTTTTATAATATATTAGTGTGTCTATTGTATAAGATATAATACTTCAAGACCAAAATTTTTTTCATTATCTTCTCTAACTGAAAAGAATCCTTATTCACATTAAGCGACCAAACAACCATTGAACTATTAAATGAATGTGTTTTGTATATAAAATTATAAATAAATTTTTTGTGTATAAGTTAATTGATAAATAAAAATTTCTTTTACCAAATATTCAATTTGTAATCGAGACATAATTTTATTTTTTCAAAATAATTCATCTCAATTTTTTTTTTCAAACAATATTTTACTTTTAAAAATTTTTCATGAATTTCAATAATATTCAAATCATCAATATATATAATAATTATGGCAAATTCATATACAAATTTCTCTATAATATTGCTTTTATATTATATTTTGAATAAGTATTCATTAAAACAATTTTACTATATGAGCCCAAATTATTTTAATTCATACAAAGATTTTTGCAATTTAATTGAATAAATTTCTTGAGAACTTAAATTATATTTTTCTAGCATTTTAAATCCTTCAGGAATTTTTATATCATTATCAATTGAGTCATATAGGTAAGTTGTGACTACATCCATTAGGTGCATATCAAGTCTTTCATATATTGCTATATTAATAAAATATTAAAATATTATTGCACCCACAAAAAAAATAATATATCTCTTCATAATTGATTTCAGGTTTTTGTGAAAACCCTTATACAACAAGTTTTGCTTTGTATTTTATAATTTTATTTTTCTCATTTTTTTTTCGTACAAAAATATATTTGTATCTAATAGTTTTACATCTTTTAGTATTTGGACTACTGGTCAAAAAATCTTACGTTTTTTAAGAGAATAAAATTATGCTTATATTGTATCTTTCTATTTTGGCCAATCAATTCTATTTCAACATTATTGAATAAATTATGGTTCAATATCATCACTTTCATTTATAAAAATATGTTACACTATATGCAAAATAGTAGCCAACAACTATTTCATTTTGGTTTTATTTTTTTTTTATAACTAATATAATTTATTAATATCTATTCATTTTTACTAATTTCAGGTACATGTACTTTTTCAGGAAGTGTATTTATGTTAGTATCTGCATTTTCAATAAAATTATTTTTATTATTTATTCTTTTTCTCTTTAAATGACTTTTATCTTTATAATCAATAGTTTTTCACGCTTTAAGCGTGTTTGAGATTTATTAATATTAATAAATTGTCCATCTGGGACGACAATATAAATTAAAATATTAACGACTGTTATATAAAATTTTGTTACTCATTTTAAAGTAACAATTGCATCCGACAATTAATTTGCTAATTTTTGCAGATAAATTAATTTATGAACTTCTTAATCAAATTGTTTTGTATTTCTCAATTTTATCTCCCCCAGAATATTATTTCATCAAATGACAATTTGCAAATCAAACAGTAAATATATCACCATTAATGACTCAAAATATTTAATTATTGAGAGAGATTTATATCCAACTTATATTTCTAACTTCTTTTGAAAACTTATTTTAGTGCGTTATGGTGGAATAATTATGATATATATCGCATATTCAAAAATTCTTAGATGAGAAATATTTGACTTTTGACTAAAAACTAATTGATTGATTTGAAAAATCTTTTAATTCTTCAATGGATTCCAACGTGAATTTTTAATATTTTTTCCATTATTTTTAAACCAAAATGACCTAACTTATCATTTCAAATAATAAAAATATTTGGATATGTAAATTTCTGGTTTATTATAAAATTATCTTCAATTTCACTAATTTTTGTATAATACAAATCAGAAAAAATAACATAAAATTTTTCACTATATATTTTTTTTAACCCGAAATAATACTTGTAATATGGAGGCATTATTGATTCCTCTTATTTACTGTTTCAGTATAATATTCATTACTGTGAATATCTTTAAAAGTTAATAAATTTCTATGAGATTTTGGAGAAAATAATACATTATATATAATAAGTGTTGTTCCTCTTAATAATAATATATTGGATTTTCTGAAACTTTCAATTATTTTTTGTTTTACTAGAAATAATTGTCTCATCCATTTTCAAATAAGAAAAATATTTGACATTTTTAAAAGTGTACGAGTTATCGCACCATTCACAATATATATCGAAATCAATTATCCTTTTTAATATTTTCAAAAACATATTTGTCACATCAATGTGAGCAATATATATATATGATCATAGTTAAGGTCATCATTATTAGAGACAAAATTTATCTTCATATTTTTTTCTTTTTTTTTGCGATATTCGATAAATATTAATAAGATATTTTATCATACGACAAGTATTTGACTAATTTTTCTTCATACCATATCGATAATATTTATTTTAAAAAATTTTGTCCACCTTTTCTATTATTATTTTTGTATAATTTTATCCCACTTCTGGTGGTGATAAATATTCTTATGATATTTCTTTATTCTTATGAAAATAATTATTATTATATATTTATTTTTAAATTTCATAATATTATTGTTATATATTACCACATTCACTTCAAGGAATGAGCTAAAATCACCATAATATATTTCATGAATTTTTTATTAACAACTTGTTAT